>JAOXYA010039497.1:0-12635 GCA_028565675.1 Sorex palustris
TATAAATCTGTTATTGATTTACAATGTTGTGAACATCTAGAGATTTCCTACATTAACCTATGTGTTTAGGTGTCACCAGCTCCATAATTTAAAAAATATGAAGGGAGAGAGAGACCTATCCCAAAAGTGATATTGGAAAAAAAGAATATAGTAAGAGAACAAATGTCAAATTTATCAGAAACAAAGACTTTGTCTAGAGATCTGAGCTTGCATGGCAGGGTAAGTGGCTGGGAGGAAGGCTGGGACAATGGTAGAGGGAAGCAGGTCTCTGGTGTGGTATGAATGATAAATTCATGAAAAATATGCGTAACAGTATATTAAATCCCAGTCCTACAATAAAAATGGTTTTAAGAAAAAAACAGGAAATGATTATATAAATTCTAAAAGTCACCTTTTCGTTTTTTAAATGAAGCCAAATAGTTTTATTTAAAACAATTCACTTAGAGAAATGCAAAGGCAAAGAAAAAAAGACACTTGCTCAAGAGAGAACATAGACTTCCCCAGAAGAGAAAAAAAAACCTAAAAATTGCTCATTTAATACTGTGTTAGGGACCATAGAAATAGTACAGGCATTAGTGGGCTTCCCTAGCATGCATCATTCCCCAAACCCACATTTGTTCTCCTGAGAATAGCCAGAAATGATTTCTGAGCAAAGAGCCAGGAATAAACCCTGAGCACTGTATGGGACCCCCCAAAAAATATGCTCCCCCAAATAAATAAATAAATATTTTTTGTGAAAATAAGGAGTGAAGCTCAGGAAAACTTTGTGGTAGAACTCATGCCTAATAAGCATAAGACCTCGTGTCTGAAAACCAGCATGGCCCACATTCCCATAGCATTTCCTTTTGGAATCTTTAAAGCCACAGCAAAGTGTGTAACCCCGAGGATCGCTGCAGCTAAGTAAGAAAGAACTGTTAGCAAGTGTGAGGTCCCCATAAACACTACAGTCAAAATGTAGGACATCCCTCTACACACACGCGCGCGCACACACACACACACACACACACACACACATACACACACAATGTAACAACACCGCAAATAAAGAAAAGGAAAGTAAGGGAGAGTTGTGCTTTACAACATTTGAGAAAGTAATGTTTATATTATCTGGGCTCTCGTGGTCTTGGAATTATATATCCAAACTTTATATCACCCTGCTCTAAAGCATTGCCAGATGGCAACTGTAGCTCTGCTTTAATAAACTGCAATTTCGATAATGTAACTTCAATATAAAGTTCCTAAAAGATTATACAGTTAAGTGATGGATGCAGACCTCCAGGTTACCTGTGTAACTTGGAAATGAATGTATTGAGTGAGTGTTTCTTTATCCCCAGAGGCAGAAACATTCATCTCATGGGAAAGAGACAATTTAGAGTGTGTTAAGGTCTGCTGATATCAAGTTGGAACTCCAGGAAAAGAAGTAATATGAGAATTAGGGCAATGTTTTCTTTATTTATAGTTTGTTGGATATCATTGGTTTGTCCTTGCTCCTCCCGCAGTGAGCTTAGTTTTATTGAGTTACACCCAACCAATTTTTTGAGTGCTCCCATGGCACACCCAATTTCACTGGGCACTAATAATCCTATATTGCTTTTCTCTTTCCTTTATATTCTTTGTATGGTTTAGCAATGTACTTTTTGTATAATTACAAGAAGAAAATTGATGCCATGCTTTTATAACATGGGAGTTAATTGACTTCGAATAATATTTACTCCTGGACATCCATCGTATTTGATTGACTTAAACCTCAGTTGCCCTTAATACCTAACACCCCCAAAAGGATGGTTCCAGTGAGGGACTTTGGTGGACCCCAGGAATGCTGTAAGCTACTCTGGGATCAAAAAGGGATAAGCTAAGGGCTATAAGAAATATAATCAAATTGAGAGCACAGACATGTAATAAGCTCAGTCTTGACCCAAAAAGAAGTAAATGGATAAGGACCCTGCTGGGGTTAGGAAAGACTGATCCGACATGAGGACTATTCTGGGATTTATAGCAAGATGTCCACAGAAAGAGCCACACTTTAAGGTATCTCTTACTATGTTCATACAATATGACTAGAAGTATTAGTAGTCAATATAATTGTTTTAATGGATTACTAGCTAAGGAAAGAAGAAAAACATGCCTTTAGATGGAATCCTACCCTAGGGCGGATCTTCTAGTAATCTAGAGTGCTGAATCCTCAGATGAGATTTTTGTCCTTAATCTCCTAGAACATCCCCCGAAGGAGGGGCTTTACATCTTTTTATTGTTATGATAATATTCAACCAACTTATGTGTACCCCCACCCTTCATGATTTCTATATAACTACACTCTAAGAGTGTAGGGAAGAAAGAAAAATAGATTCACACTGATTACCAACCAGCCTGTGGCCCCATTCCTCTGTTTCTCCTTAGTCAGCCTATGGAGGTGGTTCTTGGCCACCAAATTAACTATCACATGCACGCATCACATGGCCACACTTTTTGAACACACAATAGTTCTCAAACCTTTCAACTGTTCTACAATTACTCTTAAAGCCTGTCTCCCATCTCCCCACCGTTATAATCCCAAACCATTCAATGAAACTTTAAAAATACTTCCAACCAATATGATTGTATTATCTAGAACCAAGAACTACATTTCCTAAAATTCCTCATCAAACTCTAATATGTAACTGCTGGTCTAGAAACTCAGTGTTCTAAGATATTGGTATCCACACCAGCTCTTATTTCCAAGTTATTTGGAATTTTTTTTAGGTTGAAAATTGTTGACACAATTATGAGCTTTGGATTCCATGCTCTGATGTGAAACCTAAAATATTTTGTTTCTAATGAGTTCCTGGAATGCATTGTTATTGCTTTTTTTAAGGAACCATATTTAGAGAAGTGTTATTCTAAGAACTTGTAACCTATGGTGGTCTATAAAATTAGAATATACTCTGTAACAAGATCCCTAGGAGTTTTTTTTCTTTTCTTTTTTTTTAATTTTTAATTTTTTATTAGTGAGATACCATGAGGTACAGTTGTAGACTTACAAATTTTCGTGCTTTGGTTTCAATTATACAATGATCAAATACCCATCCCTCCACCAGTGCCCATTTCCCACCACCACGGATGCCAGTATCCCTCCCATCCCCCATCCCCCATTCCACTCTGCCTCTGTGGCAGGGCATTCCTTTTTGTTCTGTCTCTCCTTTTGGGTGATGGGAGAAGCATGCTGAAAGTAGACTATAGACCAAACAGGATTGCCACTCATTGTCTCTTTTGCAAAAGATACTTTTCAACAATCCCTATCATTATCACTATCATCCCATTGCTCATTGATTTGCCTGAGCAGACACCAGTAGCGTCTCCATTTGTCCCTGTCACATGCCAGTGTAGCCTGATGGCATATTGGGGGCTCTTTCAGGGTCAGGGGAATGAGGAACATCATTGTTACTGTTTTTGGCATATTGAATACACGGGTAGCTTTCCAGGCTCTGTCTGTGTGGGCTGGATACTCTCGGTAGCTTGCTGGGCTCTCCAAGAGGGATAGAGGCTTTTGGGGCAGCCTCTAATCACCTTTACAGGTGTTCCGAGTCAGGCATATATGCAGGTAGGATACTCTCAGTAGCCTTCCGGCTTCTCTGAGAGCAAGAACTAGACAATCAGAGGTCCAGAGCTTGGTTTTATAGTCTCTGGATCTTGGTCGTTGATGGGGTTACATGGCAGTTGGTGAGTGTAACTGTCTAGCTTTTCAACAATATATAAAATAATTCTATTGACTCGCTCATCCTTTCTTTTTTAGTCAAACAGGAATCACAGTAAATATAAAGGTTGACCCCTGGGCTGGAGAACTGGTTCATAAGGCTGCAGTACATGCTGGGGGCCTGGGTTTATCATCCAGTACCAGGATGCATGTTCCCCCCAGTACCAACAGGAGGAACCCCTGAGCACAGACACAGGAGTAACCTACAAGCACTGTTAGGTGTGGCTCCAAAGAAAACCACAAAAAGTTTATTCTATCAATGTTAGTTCAAGAATACAGAACCCTAATGAATTTCATTTTCCTAAAGTTTTGGATCTTTGTGAAAGGAATGAAGGAGTTAATAGTAAAATTATGGCTGGATTAGAGTTGAGGTTGAAGTTGATGGGGATGGGCTAAGTCTGGAATGTACCTTAAAGTCACAAATCAACCCTTCAAAGACTAGTCTAGCAAATCAAAACTTGTCATTTGTTTTTATTTTTCCTGCATAATGGATGTTAAGAATTTAATAGTTTAATTTTATTGCACAGAAAGAGATCCATCTCCTGCCCTGAAAGAGAAGATGGTTTTAACAACCTTATTTTACCACCTTGCTATTTTTACAGCTGTGATGTCAGTAGTGTGGGACTGAGAGCGTGGCTAGGCCTTCCTGGAGGGGAGCCAAGTGCCTTTTTCATTTCAACATTACAACAAAAATATGCTATTGTCTTGTAATGCTCTCCCATTGCTAGGAGGGGCTAATGCTTAGTGGCAGCATTATCCCTAAAGCACTCTGCTACCTGTGGTCCTCGCTGGGCAGACACATCACTTCCTAGAGAGGAAACCCAAGGTCAGCTCCACGAGCCACCAAGCAGCATTTTTGTCAGCCCTGGTCAAAGGCTCCAGTGACAGCGCCCAGACGGCAGCCTCCCCAAGAGCCTGAAGCCGACTGACCACAGTCACTTAGGAACAGTCTTGGCTCCTGTCTTGACTGCTGGAGACAGGGATGATAGTGCCAGTGGCCACACAGTCTGCAGGTTCCCCAGGCTAAGTGTTTGCACTAATTTTAGTTGTCCGGAACCCCGGATAAGAAGTCACTCCTCCTTAGAGGAGTTTCCTAAGTGCAGCTGCTGGTGTCAGTACTGAAACCTCCTCCCAGTGACCTTCATCGCCTGGCCAGGTGACAGGTTCATCAAGGCTGTCACCTTCAGAAACTGCCTCTCTATGAAAATCTCAGACTGCAATGGAAGGTACCTGTGGGGTGGCCACCAGCTCCGATTCCACTCCCCTTGGGTAAGTTCCACCTCACCCCTGCACCTCTCAAAGAGCTGCTCCTGCGTCCACCTCCCTGGGAACAGGCACCCTTCCTGTGCTTGCAAGGTCCCTAAGTGAAACTAACATGGATGATTTCTCCTATGCTTCCTCCCTATCTGGTGTCCAGTGCATCAGGAGCCAGGTAATCTGTGCTTGAACTAAAACAGGAGCAGGTCAGAATGAGCAGGCAGACACTGTTTCTAGAGATACAGAGCCATGCACTTTTACCTCCTTACTTTGTTTTCAAATTAAGATAAATCAGTGCCATCCCATGGGTGGAATTGTCGCTGGTATCAGTCCTGAGGAGTGTTCTGTTTTTTCAGTAACTTTCACCCAGGTGAAGGGCAATCCAGAAGTCTCCCACAATGACCTACTGAATCCCAAAGCAAGGTCATTGGTTTTAAAGTCAAAATGGCAGCTGAGTTGTAACTTAAAGGGCTGGAATGTATGCTCTGATCTCTGGTCCCCCAAGTCCCTTGAGCCCTGCCAGAAGTGACAACAAAGCACTGTGCTGGGTGTGACTCAAAATCAGAGTCAGATTAGCTGGTGTCAGTGAAAGTGCCCAGCTTACTTCCATGGCACCATTACTCACCCACAATACATGTGAGGGCTATCAAAATAAAAAAATCACCGGGGTCTGAGTGATAGTACAGCTAGTAGGCTGTTTTTCTTGCATTTAGTCAACCCAGTTCGATCCCCAGTGCTCCATATGGTCCTCTGAGCACCACCAGGTGTGATCCCTGAGCGTAGTCAGGAGTAAGCCCTGAGCACCACCAGATATGTCCCCCCCCACAAAAAATGGGGGAAAAGTAGTACATGGTGCCTTCAATTTGCATATATATACTAGCAGTCATTTACAGAGTAACAATTTTCTTACCAGTAGTAGAAGTGAGAGGAGGAGAAGGAGTAAGAAGAAAAGAAGTAAGAAGTGGCAGCAAATATTATCTGAGAACCAGGCAACATTAAGATATTGGAATATGCATATTGAACCCTCACTAAGATCCTTCGGGAAGGCTATTGTCACTGTCCTTTTTGCAGATAAGTAGCAGGTGTCCCAGGGTGCGGCTTCCTCTCCGCTGGCCTCCCACCAGCAGTCTCCACCCTCCACTGCCTGCCTGACCAGAACATGGGCCTTAGAGACACATGATGTTGCCCTTGTGAGCTCATTCTGATCAGAGGGTGGGAAGAGAAGAGGTGAGGGGTTGCATTTGCATCCTTCTCCAAAGACGCAGGTTCCCATGGCTGCACCTGTCCAAGGGGAACCCACGTTGACGCAGTATGACTCAAAAAGAAAAAAAAAGACTAATTTCATCCTTGTTATGAGTAGAGCTTTCTGCTAAACTATAAGAAAAACTGCAAAAATCAGACAGTTTCAATTAGAAGCTCTGGACCACTTGAGGTTGCACATGGGAATATGTCACTATAAAATAAGATATGACTTCAATACAGTGCTTAAAAAACAAATAATGAATTTATGTATCTTATGCTGAGGGGTTTTAGAGAAGAGTTGATATCTGAACTTGAAAATTCAGTAAATTTTTCAGAGTTTAAAGGAGAAAATCTCATTGAAGTCAACGAATTTGAATATCCAGATAAAATGTTTAAACACACAAACTATTACTTCACTTTCTCTTTGAAGCATATAGGAGAAAAGAACAAATCTCAACATTTTTTTAATATAAGCACTGCACTGTAGCACTGTCCTACTGTTATTCATCGATTTGCTCTAGCGGGCACCAGTAACATCTCCACTGTGAGACTTGTTGTTACTGTTTTTGGCATATTGAATATGCCACGGGAAGCTTGCCAGACTCTGCTGTGTGGGTAGGATACTCTCGATAGCTTGCTGGGCTCTTCGAGAGGGGCGGAGGAAACAAACCCAGATAAGCCATGTGCAAGGCAAACGCCCTACCTGCTGTGCTATAGCTCCAGCCCTTTTTTAATATAAAGAAGTATAAGTTTAAAACAAAATAATTTTTAAAGTTTCAAAGTTTTAGAGACATGGAAAATAATTTTATGATATAAGTGTAAAAGAGATATTAAAAGTTTATTAAAGTCTATTTCAATGTTTCAGTAACTGAGTTGAAGTAAGAAAAAAAATCTTGATTTCTTTTTTTGTTTTTGATCATGATATCCAGCATGCAAGAATTTATATTACATCAGAAGCATTCCCTACCTACTCACCGCTCTATCAGCCACAGCCCCAACCCCAAACCTCTGGAGATTTGATGAAATTTACCAGAGAAAATGAGAAATACAGTTATTTCAAAATGTTTCTAACTTTTTAGTTTAGAATGGTGCCCACACTTATACAAAAAAATCTATAATGCAAAGGCCTATTTTTTTCCTAATAATTTTTAATGATCTTATTTTATTTATTTTGTTTGCTCAAGGATTCCTCCTAGCTCTGTGCTCAGGGATCACTCCTGGCAATACTTCAGGGACCATACAGGATGCTGGGTATTGAACCAGGGTTGGGCATATCCTCACCCATTGTACTAGCTATCCAGCTTTAAACTATCTTCTTTTAAATGCAATATATACATATATCATAATTATATAGTTTTATCCCTTTAGGGTTAGAGTAAAGCTTGTCTCTGCTCAACGCTAATACTTTTAAAGTACCATTTGTATTGATGTGATAATTTAGCTCTACAACCACTTTATATCTTGATCTTTTTATGTATTCTACCTTTACATATTTATATTCAGGGTACACTGACTAGTTATATTTCCAAACACTTAAAATGAATGACCTATATTTTTAAAGGAATTTTTGAAAAGTTTTCTTTCAATTTTTATTTAATTTTTTATTTAGATTTTTATTAGTGAAACACCATGAGGTACAGTTGTAGACTTACAAATTTTTGTGCTTGGATTTCAGTTAAACAATGATCAAGTACCCATCCCTCCACCAGTGCCAATTTTCTACCACTACTGATCCCAGTATCGCTCCCACCCCCTATCCCCCCATCCCACCCTGCCTCTGTGGCAGGGCATTCCCTTTTGTTTTCTCTCTCCTTTAAGGTGCTGTGGTTTGCAAAAGAGGCATTGAGTGGCAAGATGATCGAAGTTTTAATCCTGAACTTGTCTAAACCACATTTTTGGTGGAGACAATCATGTTCACATTCATACATCAACACAGATTAAGATACATGGTTGCATGTATGATCATTGACCTAAAGAAGTACATACAATAGAAAGTTTCTTGGGTGATAGTGATTTCTAGCAAATATAGAAATCAGATTATACATTGCATGTGAAGGACAATTGGCCTGGTCCAAAAGGAACTAACACACAAGAGTTTTATTCATAACACCGGAAAGCACAACTTACAAAACCCAGGAGTTACCATTTTCCCTCCTTTATGAAATGTTCCAACTGAAATTACCATTATGAATGTGACGTTTGGCTTTTGTTAGAAATTGAATAGCAAATGTTGACTCAAGGCTGTTGAGGAAGGGAGAGAACCAGAACAGGAAGGGAGAAGGCTGTCTGCTTTTCTGTATGGAAGACGCAACCATTAAGACTACTTTTTAGTGGCCTTAAAACAGCAAGGAATGACATGACAATAGTTACTACCCTAACGTATCCCTTAAAAATAATGGTGAGTAACAGTAAATGTCAAGATAGAAGTTGGGAAAAGTTATTACATCCTCAAGAGTGAAATATACAAGCAATATCCAAAATAGCCTGAAGAGCAAGGCCACTTCTGACAGATGCATGTAAATGCATGTAAAATGGTCAGTTATTTCCCTTTTACATTTTACCTCCCCTTCTTGGGGAAGCAACATTGGAATAAAAATTTTCATCCCTTCTCTTATTTACCTTCACCTAAATGATGATAGCTTGCTGTATCTTAAGGTTCTTACTGACAAAGGGTGGGGTTATAGGATGACAATAGCAAAACAAATCAAACCAAAGGCAAACAAAACAAAGCAAAAAACAACAAAACAAACCCCCAGACTCTTCTTTTTTCTTTGCTGCTCTTATCACAAATTAGTAACACGTTTTAGGTACTTCTCATTTCCTTGCCTAAATTCATCTTTTCACCTGGATATCTCTCATTTCACCTGAGCTGTATGTAGATGCCAACAAGGTATAGATGTTTCCATTTCAGGACATGTTATGACCTCAGATCCTGTTTTACGTATTATACTGCCAGGTTCCTGCTAACAGTTTAAAAAAAATTTTTGGCGTGCCTGGCTGTTTTCAGGGATTACTCCTAGCTCTGGGGTCACTTCTTATGTGGTTTGGAGGACCACATGGGGTGCAGGGGTTGGTTGACTGCAAGCACCCTTCTGGCTGTACTAGTATTATGAACCCCTTTTATTGCCATTTATTGTTTTTAAACAATAGAACTTCTATGATTGCTTTATATGTGCAGTGCTGCTCACCATGCATATCACCAGACAGCCTGACCCCTCTACCTTTATCTCAGTAATCCTCCCCTACTCCTTCCTTATCTCCAGCTGTGACTGTAGACAAAACAAAACAAAACACAAAACAAAACAAAAAAGGAAACAAAACAAAAAAAAACAAAACAAAAATGAAACAAAAGGAAAACAACACAGCAGAAGCAGAACAGAAAAATGAGAGCAAACAGGTGTGCATGGAGGCACCATATATAATGTTGATTAGCATTCAACAAACTCTCTGAGGTCCCTGGAGAAAGGTGCTACCTGAAATAGAATAAAATAGACATTTCCCCCACATTCTTCATTTCTTTCATTTGTCTTGTCCATTGAATGCATAAGGTTTCAGGTTATTATCAACCCGAATTTATATTGTCAGACCTCAAAACAGTTCCTTCTCAAACGTCAATGCATTATTATCTCCTAAGACCAACTTATTTTTTTTCTATGAGTTCTGATGCTTTATCACTCAGAGAATGAGATGTCTGGATGTTTTCAGGGATGAATTAAAAACTGTGTACTAGATTTCATACTAGACAAATGATTTAATCAAGACACTGACTTGAAACTTCATTATCCATGCCCTGGATATTATTGGCTATCACAATGACTATGAAATTGATTTTTTTTTGAAAACTAGACTGTATGCCTCTGGCTTAAATTGTATATGGTTGTGTGAATTCCTCCTTTGGTGAGACTAAGACATGTCGTGTCTTGCTAACACTTCTCACCTGACTCCTGCTCTCTGGACCATGTGAATCTGACTCAGCAATGAGTCCAGGAGAACTGGCAATTATCAGACACAATTTGAGTTGATGAATGAAGACATGAATAAATTACCTATCAAATGCAATCTATACCTAATGGAAAAAGAAATAGGTGATAAAACTGAAGGATTTTCATTTGGAAGGAGTAAAGGAGGATTGAGCTAATGGGATTCTTCTTTACAGAAAGTGAATTTACTTGAGGGTATCACCAGCTTTTTTCCCTTTTTGTTTTTAATTGAATCACCGTGAGATATAGTTACAAAACTTTCATGTTTGAGTTTTGGTAATGCTATAATCGAAAACCCATCCCTCCACCAGTGCACATTTTCCCCCACCAATGTTGCCACTATCCACCCCTTTCCAAGCCCTTCCCCTGCCTCTAGGGCAGGCAATTTCCCTCATATTCTCTCTATACTTTTGGGCATTATGGTTTGCAATATAGATACTGAGAGGCAATCATGTTTCGCCCTTTATCTACTTTCAGCACACATTTCCCATCCTGAATGATTTCTCCAACCATCACTGGCTTAGTGATCCCTTCTCTATCCCAGCTGCCTTCTCCCCAGCTCATGAGGCAGGCTTCCAACCATGGAACAATCTTCCTGAACTTTGTCTCTGCTGTCTTTGGGTGTTAGTCTCATATTATGATATTTTATATTACACAAATGAGTGCAGTCTTTCTTTGTCTGTCCCTCTCTTTCTGACTCATTTCACTTAGCATGAAACTCTCCATGATCATACACTTATAAGAAAATTTCATAACTTCATCTTTCCTAAAAGCTTCATAGTATTCCGTTGTGTAGATGTACCAAAGTTTCTTTAACTAGTCATCTGTTTTCAGGCACTCAGGTTGTTTCCAGATTCTGCCTATTGTGAACAGTGATGTAATGAACATTCAGGTGCAGATGTCATTTCTACTGTGCTTTTTTGCACCCTTGGGGTATATTCCCAGAAGTGGAATTGCGGGGTCATATGGGAATGTCCATATTTTTTTCCAGAAAGGCTGGACCAGTAGGCATTCCCACCAACAGTGAAAGAGCGTTCTCTTTTCCCACATCCATGCCAGCACTGGTTGCTTTTGTTCTTTTGAATGTGTGCCAGTCTCTGTGGTGTGAGATATCTCATTGTTTTTTTGATTTGCATTTCCCTGATGATTAGTGATTTGGAGCATTTTTTTCATGTGCCTTTTGCCATTTCCTTTTTTGAGAAAGCTTCTATTCATTTCTTTTTTCCATTTTTTGATGGGGTTGGAGGTTTTTTTCTTGTACTATTCTACTAGTGTCTTGTATGTCCTGGATATTAATCACTTATCAGATGTATTGGGTAAATTTTCTTTTTGATTCTGTGGGCTCTCTCTGTATTTTGGTCACTGTTTCTTTTAAGGCGCAGAAGCTTCTCAGTTTAATGTAGTCCCATTTGTTTCTGTTTGTTTCCACTTGCTTGGTCAGGCATCAAGAAATTTTCATTACTTTTCCCAGTCTTACACATGTACTTGGTGCTGGTTTAGTCATTATTCATCAGGTCCACAACGTTATCAAGCAAGGAAAACTTTTTCTCTTTAGATTATGAAGAAATTATTTTCAGGGTAGGATAGAGAGAATCATTATTCAAATTTGTCAGAAAATATTTAAGTGTGACTTGACCTTTTGACCCTCACTGACACCCCAGGAAGATCATAGGATAAGACTGATTTTCCTGGAGATACGAGGGGGCTTCTTCTGCTTCTCTTCTCTGGGTGGTCTTACCTCTCTTTGTTGATTTGTTAATGTTAAACCCACCTTTGTATCACCACCCTATGTGGTTTCTATATAAACTAAGACTGTAAGATCGGAGTGGCTCCAAAGAGAGAAGTAGAAAGGGAATCAGAGGAGCTTGGAATAAACTGCAATAGATACTGACCAGCCTGGCCCTTGTTCCTTCCTTCGCCTACCTATCGCCATGGGCCTCCCTGGGGTGGGGGAAGCAGAGACCACCAAACACGGGTGGCAAGAGAGATAGAGCACTGCGGCCCTTGGAAAATACACACCCACGGTCTGCTCAAAAGAAAAATAAAGTTGCCTGAAGCCCATATGGAAATTTTCACCCATGTCTTTATTTCCCCTTGGGTCAGAGGCTACCCAAGGGAAATATTGGAGTTACATTTCCCTGTATTTTGGTGGCAAAATAATTTAATTTTGTTTATTTTATAAAGTAGTTCACAATATTTAATTACATTTAATGTTCAAACACCAATCCCACCACCATTACACCTTCCCACTACCATGTTTAGGATATTTCCATCCTGAACCCCAACCCCTGCCCCAAAGCAGAACATTTTTTTTTATTAGTGAAACACCATGAGGTACAGTTGTAGATATACAATGTTTTGTGCTTGGGTTTTGATTATACAATGATCAGATACCCCTCCCTCCACCAGTGCCCATTTTCCACCAC
>JAOXYA010039521.1:0-12634 GCA_028565675.1 Sorex palustris
AAGAGACTGATGGCAGGTTCTTCACGTATTCAGTTCTGACTTTCTGGACCACGTGCTGTTCATTTCTTTACCGACTAAATGGCATGTCAGATTTCGGAAAGGAGTATGTTGGGAACGACTGAATATGATATGGTCAATTTTGTTGTGGAACCGTCCACCAGAAGACTCCCATGTCCAACGTTTAGATTCGGCCTTCTGGAACTGTGAGTTACTATGGATGGTCTTGGTCGACATGAACTCATAGACTTTCACCCTGTTTGTTCCATTCTAGGCCATGGGTCCCGATGTGGCTGATCTTCTCGGTCCTATCTTGTCATTAAAATCACCGACAATGATCTTGAAGAAGGTGTGATCTTCTTTATAGAACTTCTCCAGCTCCATTTAGAACTGATTTGGGTCGTTAGGCATTCGAATGAATCAATGCTCATAGCCAAGTTTGTGTTGACTAGGACGCCAACACCACTGACAGTCTTTTGTTGCATGTTCCAAGGAGCAGTTCTTCTCCAGTGTCAGAAATGGCATGATGTGATTGATGCCTTCTTGTCTCAGTCAGACCAATGATGTCATACTTGATCTTTTGCGCTTATACCATCAGGTCCTCGATGGATGCATTCAATGCCAGCATATGTGCTTTGAAAGTACAGACAGTCATTTTTGTCTTTCTTCATTTTGGCAGCCTAGTTCAGCCTTAAGATTTTATCAGCCTCTCCTTCTTCATCCTTCTTAATGCTGCCGTATTGGTGGCTTTCCGGGTCAGGGGAATGAGACTCATTGTATTTACTAAATTTTTATTTCAACTTAATTTTTTCATATATAGAATCTTAACTGATCCTTCAAAAATTCTATTTGATTACTTTTTAAAGGATATTAATTAGGATATAGGCTAAGGCCCTATAACAAAAGTCTAAAACTACAGTGATTCAAAGAAGAAAATTGCTTTTCATGTAATCGTCTAGAAATAAGAAGTACACAGCTGGAGGGTCAGCTCAACACGTACTTCAATCTTTGTGTCCAAATTCTAATTCACATTTCCACCAACTACTATTGAACAAAAAAGGGGAGCGAGGCAATGAGAACATAAGCATCTCTTCTTAAGACACAGAAGCACCCAACATGACTGCCATTGATAACTCAGTGTCTAAACCTTAGCCCTGGTTACACCAGTTTCCAAAGGAAGATTATACTTGTGTTATCAAGAGTGGCAGCCATCGGCCAAATACTCACTCATATCCAAGGAAATCTTCATGAACAACTAACATGACAGATTTTTGTGTCAATCAGAAAACATTTTCATTTAATTCCTTACTTGAGGTTTTATTCTATATAAATAACTTAGGACTTCAAACTTGTATAGGCAGACTTATGGCTACAAAATCTCAGAAGAGAAGTTTCTGTCCCTCCACAGAGCACCTGAGGAATGTTTATTTTTGTGTCATCTGAGTGATGTATTTAATCACTTCCCCAATATTTCATTCCATTTTTTAATTGTTCCAAATGAGGGAGTCATTTAGAATCCTCCCATCCCACTACAGTCCTATATACTGCCCACTCTTTCAAACTACTCAAGATTCTTTGAATTACTGCAGATCAAAAAACAAAGCTCAGGTTAAAAAATAAGTCAACAGGGCCAGAAGCAATAGTACAGTGGGCAGGGCACTTGAGTCACATGTAGCAGAATGGGACTGAGCCCTTGGTACATGATATGTTTCCCCAAGCCCCACCAGGACCATTCTTGAGAGCAGAGCCATAGAGTATCACTGGATGCCGCTCCCCAAAATAAAACAACAGTAACAAAAACAAACACACAAAGTTGACAGTTCCAAGATTCTATTCTTCTAACAGATACAAACCTGTCATTTCAAAATCTCCAGCCTTGGGGTATACCCAGAGGTACTGGAGAGACTGGGAACACTCCTAGCCGGTTAGGTGCTTGCTTGGGAGGGATGCTGAGGAAGGGATGAGGATGCAGTGCTCTAGCTCCTAGCAGGACTTGGGGCTAAGCTCACACTGGGTCACCACAGTCACAGTGGGCAGTGCCTTAGGGAACCACAAGGTGCAAGGACTAAAAACTCAGAACCTCAGGAATTCTGCACGTGTACAAGCCAATATCTTCCACGTAAAATAATTAGTGACCTTCGAGAACAACAGAAATCATTTAATGTCAAGCATCTAAAGTTATCCATTATATACCATATTACATTTTAATTATAACTGTATATTTGACTAGTTCTATGCTGAATTTCAATAAAACTTAATTTGAATTTTTCTAGAAGTTTCACAAAGCCATCTGCTCCTAAATTTGTCTGTTATCTCCCTCTCTTCAGGTACCTATTTTCAACATAAAAATACATAAAATACACAAGAGGCTCAATGAAAATCTTTCTCTCATATTTTGGTCCACACCCAGCAGTGCTCTCTCTCTCTAATTTTTTTATTTTTCAAATTTTATTTTATTTTTATAAAGTTGTTCACAATATTCAGTTACATTTAATATTTGAGCACAAGTCCCACCACCATTGCCTACCTTTTATTTATAATTAAAAAATTTTAAAAAATTTTAATGAATCACAGTGAGCTACAGTTACAGACTTACAAACTTTCATGCTCACATTTCAGTCATAATGATGATGGAATACCATCCCTCCACTAGTGTCCATTCTCCACTACCAATGTTCCCGGTGGCCCTTCCACCCACCCCCATCCCTCCTCTCTAATTTTTGGTAGACACCCAGCAGTGCTCACTCAGAGCTTACTCCTGGATCTGCACTCAGGAAGGAATTACTCTTGGCAGTGCTGGGGGACCATAGGGGATTGCTGGGGGTGGAACCCAGGGTTGGCTGCGTGCAAGGGAAACGTCCTACCCACTGTGTGATCTATCAAGCCTCCAAAGTACACTTTCTTTCCCTTCTTTCCCTCCCTCCCTCCCTCCCTCTCTCTCTTCTTTTTCTTCTTTCCTTCTCTCTTTCTCTCTTCCTTTGTTCTTTCCTTTCTTTCCTTTCTTGTACTCAGGGCTTACTTACTCCTGGCTCTGTACTCAGGGATCACTCGTGGTGGGCTGCACTATCACTCTGGTCCCAATAAAAGTACATTTTCATAAAAACTAAGATAAAGCAATAGCTAATACTTTTAAAGCAGCCTATTTACATACCTCATTATACTGAAACATCACAATGACCCTATATGGTAAAGATTATCTCATGGACGAAAGAATTTATGCTTTTACACAAGATCATACAATTAGTACGTATTAAGGCAACCCTACTCTGAGCTCTTAAACCACTCTGCTTTCAAATGAACATTCCCCAAACCTCAGGGCACACCTTAAAGTTGCTGACATATTACAATTGCTGTTGTAGTAATAATAAGTGACATTAATAAAGCAGCTATCATTTGAGGACTCAAGCCTCTAAAGCACTAGTACCTAAGCCTAAAGAATTGGGGTTGGAAGAAATCCTAGAAATAATTTTTCCCACTATTGGCGTGTGCAACAGTGCTCAAGGGGTCTAGGGCCCCTCACAGATACTCTCAGCAACATGAGGCAGTTTGGTGCTGGGAGGAGGTGGGGAGGGGGTGAGGTGCCAGGGATTAAACTCCAGGCCTTACACATATCTCACATGCAAGGCACACACTTCACCACTAGCATTATCTCCCTGATCCAGACATTGGGACTCTCCTAAGAATTAAGTATTAAGTATTAAAATATTAAGAGGAAATCAGATGTATTTAGAAACATTTCTAACCTGTGCAATAAAAACTAGGTTAGCCCCACATAATTGCAAAGCTGGCTTAGGATTTCAGAACAAATTTTGCTTCTTTTTAGAAACACTGCACAGAGAAAAATTCCAGAGGGAAACTAAGCATTGATGACGAAGACAAAAACAACTCCAAAAAGTTAGATTCTGGATGTACAGAACTTTAGCAATCCCCAAACTATTTTCTTTGCATACATACTTCATTCTTAGGTATGTGCAAGAGTTATAAATAATAGTCACTCTCTTACTATCTATACAGTTCTTTGTTTTTTTCTTTTTGGGTCACACCCGGTGATGCACAGGGGTTATTCCTGGCTCATGCACTCAGGAATTACCCCTGGCGGTACTCGGGGGACCATATAGGATGTTGGGAATTGAAAATGGGTCAGCCTCGTGCAAGACAAAGGGCCTACCAGCTGTGCTATCACTCCAGCCCTATACAGTTATTTTGATAAATATGAAAACTCTAAAGTGGCGAAGAAAGTTTGACATTATATTTTTCTATAAAGCAGTAAACAAAATAATGGTGCAGCATGCTCTAACAGCAGAAGCAGTGTTTACTATATAATTCACAATAGTAAACCTTAAAATTGAGCTTCGGGCATAATGTGAATGATATTACTTCCTCCAGACCCATCTTCTGACCAAGAGCTTATGTAGGATGAAAACGTGATGACCGAGACATAACATTGGTATTTTCCCATTTTTTTCTAGTTGACATAGTGTTTTTCTGCTGAGTTTCTATTTGTTCAGTTCCTGGCTTTTTCTGTCAACCCATATGAATTTGCAAGGCTAGGGTAAGAGCTAAAAATATTATAGGCATTTGTTTCTCTTTAAATTATCATTGCTACCAAGAAAAATTTAAAATTTCACTGATTCTATATTAGCATTTCTCACTAACACTTCAGTACTGCTACATTTTTTTGGGGAAGATATTACAGATGCAAAGAGAAAAATAATTAAAATTTACATATATAACTGTACTAATAAACTATTAACTTTTTAATTGTTAAATGTGGAATTATTAAAAAACTACAAATTAGGCAATTTTTTTTCTGGCCCTCCATATTTTGTTAATCTGAAAGTCAAATATTCTTAAAAAAAAGTCTCCTTTACCAATTCTTAACATGACATGACATGACATACCTTTAATTTTATAAACAAAAATATTTAGAAAAACCAGTGGCTCTTGGAAAGGAGCAATTTCTGAGCACAGAGCCAGCAGTAAGCCCTAAGCACCCACTGGGTGTTACTCAAAAGCAAATACAAAAACAAATTTTTTTGGGGGGGTCTCTGATAGAAAAACTTTTCGAAAGGCTTAAAAAAGAAGTCACCACTTTCCAAACCAGCTTCCAACTTTGTTTAGAGCTCTATATACTGCATAGTTAACTGAAATAAAATAGTATTAAAAACTTGGAATTTATGGGATAAAGCTTCAGGAAGTGAAAATCCAGAAATAAATGTTTATTACACACACAATGCCAAAATAAGAAAAGCTACTAATTGCTGGTCATGTGAGGGACCGGTTACTGGTGTGTGTCCTTGGTTTCTCAATTCTGGACAGAACAAAATTCCTCTAACAAAGAAGAAGGCCTTGTGACTTCCAGTAATTAAAGCACAAGCATTTCTTTCTTTCTTTTTTTTTCTCCACATTACTTTTTTTCCCCCATTTTTTATAATTTTATTTCTTGAATCACCGTGAGAGTCACAAAGCTTTCAGGTTTAAGTCTCGGTCATACAATCAAACACCCGTACCTTCACCAGTGCCCATTCTCCACCCCCAAAACCCCAATATACCCCCTTCCTACACCCTCCCCCTATCTGCGGGGCAGATGATTTCCACATTACTCTCTCTCTACTTTGATTATACTCAATATTTTGACACCAGACTCACCATTATTATTTGAAATTTTACCCCAATACTCAGATCTACCAAAAAGGCAACAGTAGACAATTTGTTTTCCATTGCTGGTTATGAATAACATATGATGTTGCGTGGCTGCAGTAGTGGCCGCGCAATTTTGAAATTCCGAAATTTTAACAGTTAAATCTGGAGGGAATTCTTGCCAAAACCTGCTGGGTTCCGAGATTTGTTCCTGAGTCTCTGGGGTCATGGCCATTAAGAAGCTTGATCAGGAGCCAGAGAGGCCGTTTGTGGGCTGTGACTCGGGGTCTTTGGGACGAGGAGGAAAGGGCTGGCTCCATCCCCATCCCATGAAGCCCTGCGTGTCTTGTCACTGTGGGACCAACCTGACTGTCCAGTGGCCTCTGGAAGATGGCGGCCACCGGGCCGCCAGGGGGAGCAGGCCAAGGCTCATCACTGTGGGCCCAAACCTGACTGTCTAATAGCCTCTGGCGGATGGCAGCCATTGAGCTGCCAAGGGGTATCAGGCGGAGGGACAGCACCCTTTTCCCCCCTGGGGTGGCCTGACAACAGTAACCTACTGCACGGTCCAGACACATTTCTGCCAGAAGCCACTGGGTTTTGAGATTTGTTTCTGAGTCTCTGGGATCATGGCCGTTAAGCAGCTTGATGAGGAGCCAGAGAGGCCATTTGTGGGAGGCAACTCGGGGGTCTTGTAGGGATGGGGAGGAAAGGGCCGGCTACACCCCCATTCCATGAGGCCCCATGTGTCTCATCACTGAGGGCCCATACCTGACTGTCCAGTGGCCTCTGGAAGGAGGATGGTGGCCACCAGGCCACCAGGGGGAACAGGACAAGGCACGAAACTCATTTCTTCCTGGGGTTGCCCAGCGCCTACAGCCTCCTGCAAAGCCTGGCAAGCTCCTACCGGACACATTTCTTCCAAAAGCCGTTAGGTTTTGATATTTGTTTCTGAGCCTCTGGGATCATGGCTGTTAAGCAGTTCGATCAGGAACCAGAGAGGCCATGCCTCCAATTATGTAGCTGAGCCGGAGGTGGTTTGTGGGTGTCTCCCACATACCTAACTTTTGGCCATTTACTTTCTTGGTAAAGTTTGCCCCAAGTGTTTGAGGTCTGGCCAAAGGCACTGCAGCAATTTTGGGGTATCTGGAAGTGTGAAGGTGCCATCAGGCTGCTGATGCACTTGCCTCACAGGTACAGCTTGACCTGCTGGCGGCACCATACTCCCTAGATTTTCTTGAAAAACAAATTAGTATGACTAATATAAATTAAAATAATTCTGAGGTTATTAGGTTTTGAGTAATGAGCTTAGAATATTAGTTTCTCTTTATCAAAAAATACATTACTGCTTGGGCTGGAGCTATAGCACAGCGGGTAGGGTGTTTGCCTTGCACGTGGCTGACCCAGCTGACCCGAATTCTATTCCTCTGCCCCTCTGGAGAGCTAGGCAAGCTATCTAGAGTATCTCGCCTGCTAGACAAAGCCTGGCAAGCTACCATATTCATATGCCGAACATAGTAACAAGTCTCCCAATGGGGACTTGTTACTGTGGGATGACAGTGCTACATTACTGCTTAGAAATAGGGTATTGAACTAACTTTTTGATACAACTGTTTTTGATTCAGTCTATAAATTCTATGTATCATAATGTTACTATTTGTATTACTGGTATTTGTAAATTCTCTAGAAAAATTAATTTAAAAGTAATTAATGCATAGGGCTATCTGGGAATTTGAGACAGTGCTACAACATGTGTTTTGCATGTGTGAAGCTATAGTTTGATTCCTGGCAATAGTTGATACTGAGTGTGATCCCCATCACTGCTTGGTGTGATCTCCCAGAGGTACAGCTGTCTAAGTGCCCCAGTCCACTACATCTAAGTATGTATGTGACTCCCAGATAGTACCACCATCAGAAATAATTCATGCATAGAAATAGAATACTCATAAGATAAAAATCATTCCTGATTTTATCACCTAGAGATAATTTTTTTAACAGATTGCTTCTCTGTGTTTTTTAATGCATAGTAATTAAAAAAATGGAAATTCTTCTTTGAACTGTCAAGTCTGTATCACCTGGCTGAATATTGTTAGGAGTGGCTCGTAGGCTCTTGGAACTCTGAGAAGACAAAAAAGGAGGGTGTAGAGATTCTAGGGTTCAGGGATACACTTTGTGGTAGAGTGCGTGCCTTACGGTTATGAGTCTCTGAGTTCGTCACCCAGCACATCTCTCTCTCTCTCTCTCTCTCTCTCTCTCTCTCTCTCTCTCTCTCACACACACACACACACACACACACACACACACACACACACACACACAATGTGGGTTGGTTGGTAAGATAAGAGAGATTGTTCAAAGGGTAAGTGTAATCACCAAGCGACTAAGAATCTTGCAGCTCCCTCTCACTGCCTGCTTGCTGCCTGCGTTTGGTGGTTTTACGCTGCTTTCTCACCTGGGACGCCTGATACCAAAGATGGACAAAGGAGGAAATGAGGGCCAGGCTGGTTGGTGATCAGATGGCATTTATTCCATTCTCCCACGCGCTGTTCAATCTCCCTAAGCTCCCCATTCCTGTCTCCTCCTGTTCCCCCTTGCTAGTCTCTCCACGCCCTGACTGCTGTCCTGGTCTCTCCTCATCCTGGTCTCTCCTCTCTTATCTCACCAACTCCCAGCCTTGGTGGTAGCAACCTCACCCAGGTCAGGTAGCACAAAGTCCTTGCTGATCACCTGCAGCCAGGAGAAATTTCAAGGGCAGAAATACCACCTAGGAGTTTCTCTCCTTTCCTTAGTTCAGTAACTTAATTAACATCTTAATTCTTCTTCTTAATATTAGTTCTTTTGTATGGACACAGTAAAAGATACATTAAGCTTGCAGGTGGCTCTCCTGGGGAAGTCTCGCTACAGATTCTAGACTGCAGTGCTCAGGCCAGATTAATGTTTCCTAACCTGAGCAGGGTCTTAATCTAGTTGTTACTTTTTGGATCATGACAGAATATGTTCATGACCATGCTCTTAACTTATATTTAAGTATTATGGCTCTTTGGCCTGACCCATTTTGATGCCAGAGTAACGCACAGCTTGCCCTATGTCCTCCCTCATCTGGACCCTGCTTTTAGGGTGCTAGGAACTATGGACAATTGAGGCTTAAGTCGAGAGAACAGATTCTAAGCAATGAATATCATTCTGAGTCAGTTAACTTCCAAATTACAAAAGCATAGCATTAACTGTCTTCGTGTGTTTATGCAAAAAGGACATTGCTCTGAATTTACTGTGCAAAGGACTTAAGGAGAAAAGAAAAGCAATATTTACAAGTTAGCAGAGTCTGATTAAGAGATAAAGGTGATTGAGGTTGGGGAAGCAGAGCACAAAGAAGGAGGTTATAAATAATCACAGAGGAATGGGAGTGCCTTGGGAGCACTGTGAATGGGTGCAGCCTAATAAACCTAAGCTCCCTGTGGCAAGGCAGAAAAGACAAACCAATGTTATCCTATAGGTAAGGCACATACTTTGAGGGAGACCTTGTTCAGTCTCTACCCCTGCATGGTCTCTCCAAGTGGGAGTAACTCTACAGCACCACTGGGTGTGGCCCAAAAACCAAAGGAAATAAATAAAACCCAATCCTACGGGTTCAGATTTCTGTTTCTCTCTCTTAGCTGTGTGATTCAATTTCTCTGACTCTTGAGTTTCACATCTATAACATGAGAGTAATAAAAGTATATATTAGTTTGTTCTGTAGGCCAGGTACTTTTCTAATTTTATATGTAAAAGAGTCGGTTTTAGAGGATACTCTCAGTTCAGTGCAAGGAGGTTTGCTGCTGGCAATACTTGGGGTTTCAGCGAGATACTACATATCACATTTGGGTCTTAAACTTGCAAAGCATGCACTTAGCCCATGGAGTTGTCTTCCTGGCCCCACTGAATCATCTCCCAGGCTTGCCTTAGGTACATTTAATGATTGAGACTTGTCATGTACTTGTTTTTGCCTGTGCAAGATGATGAATCAAACTCACCATTTGAATTGAGATGGTGTTTAGCATGTACATTCTTGTTCTTTTTATTTTTTGGGGGGCCACACCCAGTGGTGCTCAGGGATCACTCCTGGAGGGGATCTAACAAGTTAGCAAGACAAACGTCCTACTTTCTATACAGTAGCGCTGGTACATTTCTGTTCATTTTAGTATCAGTTCAGTTTTCATTTAGTATCAGTTGCAACAAAACCCTACTGCTTTTACATATTATTCCTTTCTTTTGGGGGGTTGGCCACACCAAGTAGTGCTCGGAACATTTATGGGTTACAAAGGATTGAACCAGTCAGCTATGTGCAAGGCAAACACTCCTGTTTGTTCGTTTTAGAGTAGTTAGCAGTTGCTTCAGAAAACTGCTTTTACATAATATTATATTCACCAGAAACTTAACTCTGTCTATATGCAAAAAAGTTTGGCTTCAACAGTGCTCTCAGGGTTTGCTCCTGACTCTACACTCAGGGATCTCCTGGCAGTGCTTGGGGGACCCAATGTGGTGCCAGGGATGGAACTGGAATTGGAAGCTTGTGAGACAAGCTTACTATCTATGCAATTTCTCTGGCTCTGTTCTCTCTCTCTCTCCTTTTTTTTATATTTGAGTAGTATTGCATTGTGTGTATTTATATGTGTATGTTATCTTTATTCATTTATCCATCCTTGCACTCTTCGGTTATTGTCAGTGAACATAGAACTGCACCTTCCTTTTAACTTAGTTTTTCTGTCTGGGGGGCAAATACTCGGAAGCAAAAAATACATAATTTTTTTAACTCCTTTTTTTTTTTTTGAGAAATCTCCTTACTATTTTCCATAGTGACTGAACTAGTTGATATTTGCACCAGTGATGTATACAAGGTTTTCCTTTTTACCTTAGCAGCTCTGATTTCTTATTTTTGGGTAGTAGTCATTCTTGTAAGTGTGATGTGATATCTTGTGGTGGTTTTGATTTATATTTACTTCCCCTATAATAAGTGATCAGGATCATCTTTTCTTGTGTCTATTGGCAATTCGTATGTCTTTGGTAAACTGTAGTGAGTTCCTCTGTTCTTTTTTCTTTTTTTCATGTGTGGGGGGCACTTTTTGGGTCACACCCGGTGATGCTAGGAGGTTACTCCTGCCTCTGCACTCAGGAATCACTCCTTGCGGTGCTTGGGAGACCATATGGATTGTTCTGGACCTCTGTTCATTTTTCAGTTGGTATTTTAGGTTGTTGGATTGTATAAGTTGATTATATATTTTAGATGTTAATCCCTTATTGGCTATTGATTTGGAAGCATCTTTACCCATTTAATGTACTTGTCTTTCAGTTTTGGTTATGGTTTCTTTTATTCTGTAGAAGCCTTTTATTTATTGATTGATTGATTGCTTTTTGGGTCACACCCGGCAATGCCCAGAGATTACTCCTGGCTCTGCACTCAGGAGTTACTCCTGGCTGTGCTTGGGGGACCATATGGGATGCTGGGAATTGAACCCGGGTCAGCCGTGTACAAGGCAAGCACCCTACCCACTGTGCTGTCTCTCCAGCCCTCTGCAGAAGCTTTTTAGTTTGATGTTATTGTTTGATGCTGTCTATTCCCTTGTTTTCTCCCTATGTATTGTTATTTTTAAATAATGTATGCATCTAGGCAATAAAGTTTTGATCAGTAGGGGAAATGCCTCCTAAATTCAACTTTTTTTTTTATTCTGTCATATGGGCTGGAGCGATAGCACAGCGATAGGGCATTTGCCTTGCACGCAGCCAATATGGCCGACCCGAGTTCGATTCCTCTGCCCCTCTCAGAGAGCCCGGCAAGCTACTGAGAGTATCTAGCCTGCATGGCAGAGCCTGGCAAGCTACCCGTGACGTAGTCAATATGCCAAACAGACTAACAACAAGTCTCACGATGGAGACGTTGCTGGGCCCGCTCGAGCAAATCGATGAACGACAGGAGGACCATGATACCCTGATACTGTCATATGTCCTTTTATATATTCGCATGTATCAAAATACCTATATATATTTAAATTAATTTTTAAATTTATTTATTAAATCACCATGAGAACACTTACAAAGCTTTGGTGTTTGAGTCTCGGTTGTACAATGATCAAACACCAATCCCTTCACCAGTGCACATTTTCCACCACCAAATCCCCAGGATACCCCCGTCCCTTCCCCACCCCTGCCTCTGTGGAGATAATTTCCACATTACTCTCTCTACTTTGATCACATTCAGTATCTCAACACCAATCCCACCATTATTTGGAATTTTTCCCCAACACTCAGACCTGCCGAAAAGGCAACATTAGACAAATTGTTCTCTATTGCTGGTTATGATAGCATATGATGTCACGCAGCCACAAGAGTGGTTGTGCTATCTTGGAATTCCAAAATTTCAATAACCAGGTCTGGAGAGATTTCTACCAAGAGCCGCTCATTTCTGAGATTCATTTGTGTGTCTCTGGGATCATTGTCGTTATGGCGCTTAATACGTGTGGTGGGGGGGAGAGGCACATTTGTGGGCAGCATCTCAGGGTTCTGTTGGGGTGGGGAAGGAGAAGGACTGGCTCCTCCCCTATCCCTTGAGGCCTGGTGTGTGTCGTCACTGCTGGCCTGTATCTGGATTTTCCAACGAATTCTGCAAGATTGCGGTCGCCAGGATCCCCAGGGAACAGGCGTAGGGACAGCACCCTCTCTCATCTGCGGGTGGCCCAGCAAAGGTGGCCTAATGCAAAGTCTGGAGGCATTTCTGCCAGAAGCCACTCATTCCGAGATTTGCTTGTGTGTCTACCTATATTTTTATGTAAAATATTACATATTATACATTTTTATCATAAAAGCAAAATTTTATATATGTGTCACATATTAGTCATTATTCAGAATGCTGTCTCCCCCTTTATGCCTTTTCCTCTTTATTTCTTTTAGAAATACTAGATGAATTTAGGAAATTAATTTGTTTTCCTACCTTTGTTTTCCATGTGATTTTTTAGAAGACCTACCT
>JAOXYA010039537.1:0-12632 GCA_028565675.1 Sorex palustris
TTGTATAATTGAAACCCAAGCACAAAAATTTGTAAGTCTACAACTGTACCTCATGGTGTCTCACTAATAAACATTTTTTAAAAAGTAATAAAAAAAATTTATGTTTAATTTATGCAAAAAAAAAATTCACCAGGCGTGATCCCTGAGCAGAGGGAGCCTTGAGCACAGCTGGGTGTGGGCCCAAGAAGCCCTGAAACAAAACTAGAAAAACAGAAACAAGTGTTGACATGGACAGCTGCCCATTGGCAGAGGGACCGAGGGGCCGTCGCCTGCGGGCCTCTGGGCACTAGGGGATGGCGTCCTTTCAGGCCTGAGGCGGGAAGGGGGCCTGGTCGCTTATTAGTGACAAAGCAGGGACAACGTGCAGCAAGTGCCACCGCAGAAAGGACAGTCACATGTGCTGGTGTGAGTCTCGGCGCACAGGAAGTGGAGAGACGGATGTGAAGGGAATAGTACTTTGCTCAGCATACCCTTCGGATTCTGCACAAAAATGTATTAGTTCTTTTATTTTCAGGGTCACACTTGGCAGTGCTCAGGGTTACTCCTGGCTGCTGTGCTCAAGGAAGGATCTCAGCCGTGTGTGTGTGTGTGTGTGTGTGTGTGTGTGTGTGTGTGTAGGGAGGGAGACGGAACCTGGGCTCTCCACCTGCCAAGCATGTGCACTGCCCCCGGGCTGTCTCTGCACCTATTTTAAATGAGCAATGCATGAGTAAGCTCATGAAATGAATACAATATATGGAAAGGAGGAAGGAAAAATGGTCCCCTTGGAAAAGAAGCCAGTGAGAGCTGGAGAGATAATAGCTCAGCGGTGGCACAAGCTTTGCATGAAAGGGATTAGGTGTGATCCCCCAAGCACTGCAACTGCAACTGCCTACCACAGAGCTGGGAGCAGCCCCAGGACAGCACTGGGCATGCCCCTCGCCCCAGACCTACCTAGTAAATAAATTAAAAGAAACCGGGTGCAGAAGAAGGTACCCTGGGGAGCAGGCAGCAAGTGCGTCCATTTTTGTTTTGTTTGGTCACACCCAACAGGGCTCAGGGATCACTCCAGGCTCTGAACACTGGGGACCCTAAGGAGCGCTGGGGATCGCACTGGGTGGCTGCAGGCAGGTGAGCGCCCTCCCCGCTCTGGCTGCAGGTGTGTCGGGCCTAGTATATGTGCCTACAGGAGTGTGTCTGGGCACGGCAATGTAGCCCTCCTGGTCCCTCTGAGGCCAAGTCTGCACACCCCAGCCTCCGGCTCAGTGGAAACCAGCCCATGCTCACCTCCTCCCCATCCCCGAAGCCAAGGAGCGGGCCTTAGATTAGAGGTTCCAGTCTGAGCCTCTGCCCAGTGCGGCCTGGAAGCAACGAGACATTCTGGAAGGAGGAAGAAACAAGGCAATGCAGGGAGGAAGACTGCCCCTGAGTGGGGAGCAGAGAAGGCCGGTTCTGAAGGGAGCTTCTCTGCCCAGTCTGTCCAGGAGGAAGGACCCTGGGGGTCGGGGGGCTGGGCTTCTGCTAGAGTCACGTGCCACAGAGACATAGCTGGAAAAGCCACAGGCGATAGGCGATAGAGGCCGCTGCCTTGCAAGCCCGCGGCTGCAGATTCTGTCCCAGCGCCGTCTGGGCAGCTCTGCTATCCTTGAGCCCCAAGGTGTGGCCGGGTATAACCAGGACCCAGGCAGTATGTGGCCCTGAGCCTTACAGCAACCTCCAGCAGGAAGAAAAAGGGGCAGGAGAAGGGCCCCAGTGGGACGCAGGAGACACAGGCTCTGCCCTAAGCTAACCATGTTATACCATGACTGGCCATGCCTCAATTTCCCTTTGTTGCCTAGAACGCGATCATCTTCCGGGAGGAGTTGCTGCTGGGTTCGGGTGAGACAAAGGGGCAGGGCTGGCTGTGAAGGGTTGGGTCTCCGAGGAGAAGGGGGCAGGACGGCAGGGGGCTGGGGGGCTCCCTGGGTACCAGCCTGCAGGCTCCAAGGCTGGGCCTGCCCCCATGAGGGCCAGGATTGCCTGGCTGCTAGGATGTAGGGTGATACTTTTGTTTGTCTAGGGCCACACCTGGCAATGCTCAGGGCTTACTCCTGGCTCTGTGCTCAGGGATCACTCCTGGCAGGGCTCGGGGCACTGTGTGTGGTGTCAGGGATCAAACCTGGGCCAACCTCGTGTGCTCTACCCACTGTGCTAGTGCTTTGCTCTCATGATGCTATTTTTTTATGCTATTATTTTTAAATAGATACAATTTATGCATCATTAAAGTCACTCTTGGGTTGGAGCGATAGCACAGTGGTAGGGCGTTTGCCTTGCGTGCAGCCAGCCTGTTCGAGCCGGGTTCGATTCCTCTGCCCCTCTCAGAGAGCCCGGCAAGCTACCGAGAGTATCTCACCTGCATGGCAAAGCCAGGCGAGCTACCCGTGACGTATTCGATATGCCAAACACAGTAACAACAAGTCTCACAATGAAGACATTACTGGGCCTGCTCGAGCAAATTGATGAACAACAGGACAGTGTTTGACAGTGTTTGAAAGTCACTCTTAAAGTGGACAACTCGGGGTCAGAGTGGTGTCTCACTTTGCATGGTGCTGACTCGAGTTTGATCCCTGGCATCCCATATGATCTCCTAACAGTGCCAGGAGCGGTTCCTCAGTGCAGAGCCAGAAGTAAGCCCTGAGCATCTTTGGATGTGCACCCCCCACCCAAAAAATACTGAAAGGGTACAGCTCCATGGTTTTCACGTCTTTAGAGGTGTTCTATCACCACCATCCAATTCTCACGTACTTCGACATCCCCCCGAAGCAACCTCCCAGATGCATTACCAGTCCCAACATCATCCATCATTTGTCTCTCTGGATTCTGCTCCAGACGGTTCATCCATTAGTTGCTTCGGCTCACAGGGCATCCAACCTCCTGGGTCTCCCCTGGGGCTGCTCAGAAGCATACTGGGCTGGTAGAACAGACCGGGCTCACCGTTTTTCAGTAGGTGGCCACCGTCAGCATTTCCACCCTTCAGTCGTTGCAAGCAACACGGCGGAGTGTGTGGGAATGCCCTTGGTCCTCCTGGGAGCAGGAGGGAGTTTCCCTGGGGGCCTCCAAAAGAGGGCCGTGTCTGCCCACCTGTCCAGCCCCACCGCTCACCTTGGGTAACCCAAACGCACCATCTCTGCTGTTCAGTTTGGGCACCATGACCCCCCTTCCCCCATGCCCTCTTGCTGGATTTGGGACACCCTGGCTCTCTGAGAGGGTTCCTATACCTTACCACCTCCTGACCCAGGTCTGATGGTGAAGAACCATCACATGGATCTCTGAGCCCCCATTGCTGATTGCTCCAAGGCTGAGGACCGAGCTCTGGCTCCCAGCCCCAGGCTGGGCTGGGATAGCTCCTGAGAACAGCAAGGTGAGCCCACCCCACCCTCACCTTTTTTTTTTCCCCCTGCAGGCAGATGCTGATTCAGGAGGTCTAGTTCTGGCATCTGAATCATGATCCTCTCCCAGGGAAGTCAGCAGACAGCAAAGCTTGCGAGTCACCAGCTCATCTTAGGACTCTCCCTCCACACGGAGGCAATTGTGTGTGAATGTGTGCACATGTGTGTGTGCACACGTACACATGTATGTCTGAGGTGTTTGAGTACTAGCTCTGACCGTCGGCGCTTGAAAGCAGTCTGGCTAAGCAAGGGTTCGGGGGGTATTGGGGGGCACCCGTGATGCTCATCTGGTGGCCTCTTGGAACTGGGCACTACAGGGAAGCCCTTTACTGTCTCTCCATCCTGAAGCAGGATTTGTTTGTTTGTTTTTCTTTTTGGTGGTGCTCAGGGATCACTCCTGGTGGTGCTCAAGGGGCCATAGGAGACGCTGGAAACCAAACTCTGGTCGGCCGCGCGGCCATGTGCAAGGCAAGCACCCTACCCGCTGTCCATCACTCCACTCCCCTGAGTAAGCCTTTCTGAGTCTTGGTCCAGCCACTGCAATACCATGCTAATGTGTAGGCACAAATAGCAATGTCTTTTTTTGTTGTTTTTGTGTTTGTTTGGGGGCCACACCTGAAAGTGCTCAGGGCTTACTCCTGGCCCAGTGCTCAGGGATTACTCCTGGCGGTAGACAGGGGACCATGTGGGGTGCCAGCAATCAAGCCTGGGTTGGCGGTGAGCAAGGCAAATGCCTCCTCGCCGTGCCAGCGGCTCCTCTCTTTGCTTGCACCTTTATTATCAGTTCGCCCCTGACTACTCTAATGGAGCTTTTTCTTAGTGGCTCCCAGCTTGCTCTCATAGCTGGAGCCACACAGCCTGTATGAGACGGAAGAGCAGCCGACGGGGGGGGGGGGGGGAATCCCTCCTGGTAGCTGTGAGTGCAGGACCCATCTCTCCGCCTCTCCTCAGGCTCTGCTCAGCACTGAGATGGTTCTGCTGCCAAATGAGGAAACTAAGGCACATGGCCAAGTAGCTGAGGAGTGGCAGAGGCCAGATTGGAACCCAGGTGGCCTGGCTCCATGTGTGATCAGTGGGCTCTGCTCTTTGTACGAGTCCCTAAAGAAGACGTGGGGGATCAAAGGGTAGAGGGGTGCATTTTTGTTTGTTTTTTGATGTCTGGACCATACCCAGCGGTGCTCTGGGGCTACTCCTGGCTCTGTGCTCCGGGGACCAAGTGGTACTGGGGACTGAACCCTGGCTGCCCACGTGCACGCTAAGTACCTGAACCCCTCCACCATGTCAGGTCCTAGGGATGCAGTTTAAGGAGGGACGCAGTGCAGCTGACCCAGAGGCTGGTGCCTGGAGAATCAACTCGCGAGGAGCGGGGAGAGGCAGATGAGGTGGGCGGGGAGCAGAATCTGGGGACCCTGTGGGGGCCTGAGGAGACTGGATGCTAGTCTGATGGGAATCCTGCTGTGTCTGGTTCTTAGAATTATTCTGGCTGTGGCGGGGCAGCAGAAGTGAAGCAGACGGAGCCCAGAGGATAGAGACTGTGACTAGGATGGCAATAGGGAGGAGCTCAGGGAAAGAACTGACTGGACCTGTGTGACGCCCCCTGCAGGGCACGGGTGGTATTGCTGCAGACCCTGCTGGCTCCTGGGAGCCTGAGGACAGGTGCCCATCCCCACACAACAGAGAATCACCGTGTCCATTATGCTTGGCCAGGGAGATGGCCCAATGGGCTGGAGCACTGAGGCTCACAGGAGGGACCCGCACCCCGGCACAGAGCCAGGAATGGCCCCTGAACATAACCCAAAGACAAACCCCCAAAGTGTCCATGGTGATGAGAGCAGCCGGTCTTTGCAGATACCTGACTGGGTGGGGGCACAGCTGAGGGGTGGAAATGCAGGGGACCCCGATCTCTGCAGGGCAACCCTGCAACCCTCAAACAGGGGACAGCTGTGCTTTGGGCCAACTCTCTGTGCCTGTGGCGGAAGTGGGTCAGAAAAATAGTCCAGTGGGTAGAGTGCTTGCCTTGCATATAGCTGAGCTAGGTTTGATCTCCCTCATTCCATACGGTCACCCAGCACCATCAGGAGTCATTCCTGAGTGTAAGCCAGGGTGACTGACCCTGAGCATCGCTGGGTGTGTCTCCGAAACAAACAAACAAACACACAACTGAAAAAGAAAGTAGTCTCCTAGGAGGGTCTCAGGGGACAGGCCCCAGGCCCCTGTGAGGAGGCAGGGAGCACTGTGAAAGGCCCTTCCTGTGTTGGCCGGAAGCTGGCCTTTGGCTCAGGTATAGTGATCAAGGGTGCTAGGAGGAGCAGGGCAGGGCCTGTCCTTCCGGGCTCTTCCCAGAGGAGAGGATCAGGAGGTGCCCCCTCCCCACCCCCTGACCCAGAAGCATCTTCCCACCAGGACATGGCTGGTCTCCACGCTGCAACCCCCATCTTCTGTCCCCAGCAGAACCTCACCTCAGGGGGAGACCGCCCCTCCCGTGAGAAATAGCACCATTTTGCAAAACCAAAGATTTTGGATGCTTCCTGGGTAAGTTTGAAAGCTCCAACAGGGCCGAGAGTTGGGGCGCACTTGGCATGCTGGAGTGGCACCTAGCCCCTCCCTCATCCTAAGCACCACCGAGTGTGACCCCAAAACTCTGAAATAATTTGCTTCCCCCCTGAAAATCCGGCACTGAGCTAGTTCATAAAATCACAGTAAGAACTGATAGAAATTCAGAGATCCATCTGCACCTAAGACGGGGGCTTGTGAGTATGGGGGAGCCAGAAGAGAGGGGACTGCCCAGCTCCTGCCCACTCCAAGATCTATGTGGAGCCTACAGGGTGTGGCAGCCCTGGCCGGTCCCTGGGAGGCTGGCGAGGAACCTGCTCAGGTCAAAGTAGTGACATGGTGGCAAAAAAAGGTGAGATAGGGGCAAAGTCCAATGTTATGGCTCCCTCTGCTGGTCATATTCAGTACTGCTGCTTTCTGCACCAGGCAGCAGGAGGCCACAGTCCTCAAAGACCTTAGGAGCATTTCTGCAAACCTGATCCAGTGCGAATGGACAATCAATAGTGCGGAGGGGGAAAACTCTCCTGCAGAGAACCCTGTCAGGAGAGGAACCGGAAGGGCAGAGAATGGGGTATGGACAGAGCTGCCTCGGCAGCATTTTTCTGGAGACCTCCACTGGCAACAACTTTCTGTACAAAGAGGGCCAGGGCTGCACGCACAGAGGGAAAGGCCTTGCACGCAGCAGCGTGGAGCCACACACTGTCCTCAAGGCGCTACTGAGAGTGATCTCTGAGCACAGAGCCAGGAACGAGCCTTTGGCACTGCCAGTTTGGCCGCAGTACCCGCAGACAGGGACCAGAGGGCTAAGACAGCAGGGAGGGTACTTGCCTTGCATGCGGCCAACCCACGTTCAGCCCCGGCATCCCATATGGTCCTCGAGCACTGCGAGGAGTGATCCCTGAGTCCAGAGCCAGGAGTAAACCCTGAGCATCACAGGTGTGATGCCAAACAAACAAAAGAAGGTGGCCAGGGGTTACCCTGTCCTTCGGAGATCCAGTCTCCTCAGAAGAGAACCCCGGGGACCCTGAAGTTGAAAGGTTCGGTTCTTGGAACGTCTTCTACCACCCCCAGACCTCTCCACTTCACCCTCAGGTGTGTCCTCTGTCTTGGCCGCCCGTGGCAAGATTCTGGGCCTGTGAGTGAGGGTCTCCTTGCCTCTCCTGGGTGAGCTCCCCCATCAGCTTCAGGTGGGAGACGCGCCCAGAGAATTGAAGCCACGGCAACAAAAACTGGCAGGATATTAGAGGCCAGAACCTGCTTCAGCTCTCCTGGGCTTGGGGCTGAGCTCACTGCAGGAAAGAGTGAGGGAAGAGGGCAGGGCCGGAAAGGCACTCAGAGTCTCCAAGCTTAGTCCAGGCCGGGTGGGGACAGGTCCTGACCCACCCTCACCCCACGGCTCCTCCAGACCCAGCTTGGCTAACAAGCCCCTGGGCCTGCCGAGAAATTACAGATGAGGATGGGGAGATGGATGGCCCTAGTGGGGAGAGAGGGGCCCTAGCTCACAAGGTGTCCAGCCTTTCAGACTAACTCCCCTCAGGGGCCTGGAGTCTCCGCCCACCTACTTCCTGCCCTCTGCCCTCTGCCCTGCCCTGCCCCACCCTTGCTCTTTGTCCAGGCAGCCCCATAGAATGCAGAGCTCAGGGCTTTGCACTTGTGGCGTGGCATTTGCTGGAATTTGCTGGCCCCAGACTCCCCAGGGATGGAGGCGGGCACCCAGGCCTCTACGCACACTCGTGACTCAGGGAGCTGTAAACCTCGGGGCCTGTGTCCTCTGTTTCTCCCCCTTTACTGCAGGGAAGCTCAATCCTAGAGGGCGGGAGAGGTGGGGTTCCCGGTGTCTTCCCCAGGTCCAAAACACCATGGATCCAGGGGACAATGTTAGCCCCTAGGGCAGGTGAGACAGCACAATGGGCAGGGTGCTTGCCTCACATGCGGCTGGTCCTGGTTCAATCCCGGGCACCCAGGAGCCCACCAGAACTGATCCCTGTGCAGAGAGCCTGGGTGAGCCCTGAGCACTGTTGGGAGTGGCCCCAAACCTGAATGAATTAGCTCCTAGTTTCCCAGGAACCTGCTTGAAGCCTCAGCACAGTGAACGCAGGCGGCTTCGTCTCTTTCCTCAGGAGACACCCACAAGGGACTCACCTGCTCCCTTCTCAGCTCCCTTCTCTCCTGATTCCAGAGGCAACATCAGCCTCTCTCTGCCGACTGCCTCCCCTCCCCTGCCTCTTCCGGAGAGTGATGGGCCCTGCCCAGCATCTGAGGACACCACCTGCCTAGGACTCAGTAAAGGGGACGTGGGGGCTGTGCTGGGGTCGGGAGTCCCAACGGCCATGAGGGGCTGGCTCTGCGTCAGTCAGATCTGAGCGTGCTCAAAGAAGGAGTGCTCGGCAGGTGTGCTGGACACACAGGGAAACTGAGGATCAGGAAGGGGTGAGAACCTACCTGTGGCCGCTCGGCCAACTTGAGGCCAGGGCGGGAGAGTGTGAAGGCAATGAAGAAACTCAGTGGTGCCCCGTCCCTTCTGTCTGGCGGTGGAACCCGAGTTTCTCACCTTCAACCCCAAACCTGGGCTGCCTGGGGCTTTATGCCCACATGACACCAAGGTGTGCCACAGCACGTGGCCCTGAGCTGCCCTGAAGCCTGCACATTCATCTCACCTCCTGCCGCAGGCCAGGAGCTCTGGCCAGCAGGATCTGGACTCTTGGTCAGGCCACATAGTGTTGGTGGTACTCCCTGCTCACTGCTCCCAGTCCAACCTCCCGGCCACTTTCGGCCCCACCTCCTGCTCACTTCCGCCCTGACTCCTGGGCACTTCCGGCCCTGCCTCCCGGCCACTTCCAGCCCGGTGTCCTCTCACCGCACATGTGTCCACCCACCCAATCCCACACTCACGGTGACAGGGAAGTAGTCTCTCATGTACTTCCAGATGGTGCCACGCCTCAGGTAGTCGATGCGTCTGCCTCCCTTCCGCGGCGTGTCTCGGTCCAGGTACCACCAGGCAGCGTAGAGGACACTGATGAGCCAGAATCTTGTGAACAGGAGGCCAAAGAAGACCCCCAGGCAGAGCTGGGCTGCAGGGGCAAGCAGAACGTCCAGCAGTCAGAGGGGCAGAACCTGGACCACGTCCACCCACCAGCTCGGTATCACAGAAGAGCCATGACCCAAACCCGGGTCAACCCAATGCCAAGCTCCTAGGACCAGGCAACCGAATTCCCTCCCTTGGGCCTTGCCCCCCTCCAGGAAAGAAATCTGTGTTTGTGGGGTTCAGTAGGTGCCTGGTGAGCTATGTATTGGATTCACGATTCTGATTTTCTTCCGTGGGAACTTAGAGAAGAAGAAAGGCTCTTTCATGCACCACTTGCCCATCTCAGGGAGAGCCAAGCCAGATCTCTGGTCCGGGATCCCCCCAGCCCCCGCCTCCTGCCCTCCCTCCGACCCTCGCCCTCCCACCTCCCTGTGCCTTGCTGTTTGGGGTATTTTTTTTTTCATGTGTTTGTGTTTGGGTCACACTGGAGATGCTCAGGGCTTGCTCCTGCCTCTGTGCTCATGGACCATTCCTACAGTGCTTGGGGATGAGGATGAGACCAGGGATCAAACCTGAGTCGACTGTGTGCATGCCAGATGCACTACCCACTGCTCTACCTCTCTGGCCCCCACTTAGTGCTCTCTGGCCACGCTGACTACTCAGCACGGAGCTTTGTCTCTCGACGTCTGTCCTCTGTCTGCCACGCTGTCCTGCTGCAGGAGTCGTGAGGAAACGGTCCGGCCTGACCAATGGGTTAGGGCTGTGCCAGAGGGGCCACCTGAGTAGAGAGACGCTCCTTCTGACTGTGGTTTCCATCCTGATTGCATCTCGGGTCAGCTGGTTTGCGCCGTGATCCCTAAGGGGCATTCATGGAGCATCATTCCCAGAAACTCTCCTTCCTCCACCTTCCAGCCCACATTCTTGTCAGCTCACAGATCACCAGCGTCTGGGGCCCAGGATGAGGCTTGAGTCCAGTAGTTGACCTGGGATTCACTTCCCAGTCCTGCCTAATTCCCCCAGCAGGACACCCAATCCGTAAACTGGGAGAAGCCCCTGAATCCCGCTGGATGTGACCCAAGAACCAAACATTCCAAAATGCCAGTTTCCGGCTGTCTGCTGTTTCATTTGCCACCAGGGTAGTCAGGGCCTGCCTCGCTTCCTGGAGGAGGGTGTCTTTGCGCAGGGCAGAGGATGCTCTGGGCTCCCTGATGTTCTATCTCCCAGCGCTGGTCAGGTGGGTTGCTCTTGCTTATGTGGTCGGCGCGGTAAGACACTCAAGACATGTGTCTACCATCATCCCTGCTTGTCCAGTGGGCACGGAGCACACAGAGCCATGTGGGTGTCCACATGGGGCAGCACCCACTCACACTGCCCTCCCCCCACCTCCGGCCTTTATCCTTCGAGAAACTCTGCCCCACCCCTGCTATCCATGCTTCAAGCTTGTCCCTCTGAACGGGACATTCTAGGAACTGCACATAACCAGGAACCATAAAAATTTGTCGTCACTGGCTTATTTCCCGGAAAAAAAAAAATGTCCTAAAATTAGAGAAGGTGCCAGAACCTCTTTCCTTTCCAGAGTTGAATAATATCCTATTGTACAGGGCCAGAGCTATAGTACAGTCGGTTGGGCCTTTGCCTTGCATGTGGCACACCAGAGTTCGATCCCCAGCATCCCATCTGGTCCCCTGAGCACTGCCAGGAGTGATTCCTGAGTGCAGAGCCAGGAGTAACTCCTGGGTGTGGCCCCCCAAATTAAAACAAACAAACAAAAACTCCTATTGTACAGTCTATTCCATTAGGGGTTGGTTTGTTTGTGGTGCCCAGGGGTGGAATGCAGGCCCCAGGCCTGCAAAGTCTGGGCTATGCCCCGCCCTGCTTATTCCACTCTTCCTCACCATTGTCCATCCTCAATCATCACTCAACTGTCTTGGTGGTCATGCTTTCCTCAAAAATCCTCCAGAGGGGCCTCAGGGAAGACTCAAAGGGCCGAGCACAGGCCTTGCACACAGGAGCCTGGGTTTGGTCCCTGGCACCAGAGCAGGGAGCAGCCAGCGAGCACTGCTGGGTGAGGCCCCCAGCAAGGCAAGACTCCCAAATATTGAAACTGGGGTGGATTCCACACGAACCCTGAGGTCCGGCATCCCTAGGAAAACCAGAGAACTAGCCAGTCCTGGTTGTGACCCACCTGGGTCAGGCTCCTGCATACACAGAGGACGGCCAAGTGGGTGTCAGTCATGGTTATGACCCACCTGAGTCAGGCTCCTGCATACACAGAGGACGGCCAAGTGGGGGTCAGTCACACACAGCATTGGGGCCTGTGTGGGGTCCGAGGAGGTCACCGCTCTGCCCGGGCGGGTCCACGGAGCTTCCTCTGGGGGGAAAAGCCCAAGTGCCTTCTCAGGCCAGCTGCGTGAAGCCATGTGATGAAGTTGTGCCTGCCTGGCCTGCCAAACCCTTGGCAGCCTCCTTCCGGGCCTTGCTGTCCAGCTGCACTGGCCCTGGTCTCCCCTCTGACTTACGCTTTGTTTGGGAGACACACCTGGTGATGCTCGGGGATTTCTCCTGGCTCTGCACTCAGGAGTCACCCGCTGTACTATCGCTCTGGCCCCTCTGTCTCACATATTTTTTTTAAATCTGATTTTAATGAAAAATAATTGAAAGTTATCCCTGTACATCTTAGCTTTTCTACACCCAAACCTGGAGCTGTGGGGAGTGGGGGGACAGGATTAGGAAATCTCTGACCAGGAGGCCCTGACGGAGAGCCGGCAGGGCAAAGGGAGGGGCAAGACCCAGACAAAGAAAGCCCCAAGACTGTGTAAAATGCGTTCAGTAATCTTTCACATTAGAATATTAAGGTGGGGGCTGGAGCGACAGTACAGTGGGGAGGACGCTTCCCTTGCATGCAGCTGACCTGGGTTTCATCCCCAGTGTCCCACATGGTCCTCCAAGCACTTTACAGGAGTGATCCCTGAGCAGAGCAGGAGTAATGTAACCCAGGGAGGCCCCCAAACAAAACAAACAAAATTAAAGTGACATTAAATTTTTTTCACGAGGGGCTGGACCGATAGTACAGCAGGTAGGGCGTTTGCCTTGCACACAGTCAAGCCTGGTTCAATCCCCAGCATCCCATATGTGTCCCCCCCCCCCCCAGGCACCACCAGGAGTAATTCCTGAGTGCAGAGCCAGGAGTAAGCCCTGAGCATCACCAGCTGTGACCCCAGAAGCCAGAGAACTTGTACAGCAGGTAGAGCACTTGCCTTGCATGCAGTCAACCCCATTTGAACAATGGCACCACACGGGGTCCCCACAGGAGTGATCCCTGAGCACAAAGCCAAGAGTAAGCCCTGAGCACTGCTGGTATGACTCAGTCCCAATTTTTTTTTCATGAGTTTCATCTGAGTAAAGCTCCACTTCTTAGTGTACTATCACTGCAATAGAAGTTGTTGTTTTACTTAAAAAAGATGTCTAATGTAAAAAAAATAAATAAACTGGGGCTGCAGAGATGGTACAGCAGGCAGGATGCTTACTCGCAGGACACATGCCAGGGTTGATCTCCGGCCCCAGATCTGGTCCCCTGAGGACTGGCAGGAGTGATCTCTGAGCACAGAATCAGGAGTAAGCCCTGAGCACAGCCAGGTGTGGCTCTC
>JAOXYA010039553.1:0-12632 GCA_028565675.1 Sorex palustris
GAGCCCGGCAAGCTACCGAGAGTATCTCGCCCGCACAGCAGAGCCTGGCAAGCTCCCCGTGATGTATTTGATATGCCGACACAGTAACAACAAAGTCTCACGATGGAGATGTTACTGGGCCCGCTCGAGCAAATCGACAATCAACGGGAGGGCCTTTACCTTTACCTTTACCTACTATGTTGTCACAAATAGGAGGACTATCCCATTTTTATGGCCAAATAATATTCCATGTGTGTGACATGTACAGATATTTTTCTTATGCTCTTGTGATATATACCTATAATCTATCCATCTATGCTATTTTATTTAGAATTACAAGAGTTCCCTTTTCTATATAGCCATGTCAGCATTTGGACTTTTGTCTTTCTGATGATGGCTGTGCCAACCAGAGTGGGGGGAGGAACTGTGTTTTAGTCCATAGTTCCCTAATAAAAGGGCATGGATCTCTTTTCACATACCTGCTGCCCTCTCCTATAGCTTCTTTGGGAAAATGTTTCTGTTTTTACTTTGACCACTTGTCATCTGGGGGACTGTGGTTGTGCCACGTCTGGAGGTGCCCTGGGGTCATGCCTGGGGGTGCTTTGGAAACCGAGAGGTCTTGGAAACCAAACCTGGGGTTTCTACATGCGAATGTCCCCATCCTTCAAGACACATCCTCAGACCCTCTCCCCGGCACCGCTGGCTTTTATCCTATGTACTGAACAGGTCAAGAGTTTGTGATGTTGGGAAAAAGATGCATCCGTCTGTGTGCATGATGTGAAGCTCTGCAGAGGTGCCGCTGACCAGCAGAGTTCCCATCCTGACGCAAGGCAAGCACTCAAAAGATGAACGCAATGCCTGTATCAGCACCTCCCGGAAGTTGGTCCCAACTCTCATCTCTCTTCGGGAAAAAAAAAAAAAACACCTTCTAGGGAATAAAATTGATTGTCCCATCCACTTCTCACAACAGCCCCAAGAACAGGACTCTAGGGCATGTCTCATTCCAGCAAGAAATAATATTTATAAAAATTGTACAACAGGTAAGTGCCAGTAGCGAGGGTTCGAGAGAAGGCTGTTTGCCAAGAGCCATTGCCAAATGGTTACTAGTTTAAGTCCAGGTAAGGATCCCTGTACACACCACTGGCTGGAGCAGATTTTTCTTCAAAAAAGGCCCCTTAGGACCTCCGTGTCATCAAGAATCTAACACTCAGGGCACACAGTACAGTGAGTTCTAAATGGAACATGTGTTCCCGGGTGGAGGTCTAGTAGGTCTTTTTACATAAATGAAGCAGGTAGTTGTGATTATGCATTCAGGTTATTCCTCTGCTTTCTCTTTTCGCCCCCACATGTCGATCTCTGACCTATATTCCGTTATGCTCATTATTAACAAACTCCCCTGCACTCGTCGCATAGTGATTTTCACATTTATTGAATAAGAAAAACCATCTTCTAGATGAGCATTTTATAATTCTCCTTCAAAATGGTCCTCTGGGATGTTGTTCAGATTCGTCCAAACTAATTTGAGGAGAAAAGAAAAGAAGATTCATTTGCTAAGCTAAGTGGCACGATACGGAGTTTCTTGAGTTGACATAGATCGCAATCTATACTGTGGTTATTAATAAAGCAGAATCAAGGCGGGAAGAATACAGGACTGGGCACAAGGGGACACGTGTGTGTAGACTGGCCTACAGCCACCCTGTTCTCGCCTCTCTCCAGACCCGCTACCACACACAAACCAACTAGTCATGAATACAGCAAACGCAAGGCAAGGAAGAGAGTACTTAAACATTCCAGTAGCTGCTACTACCTTTATGCCAAGAATTCCGCACTCAGGAGGAGGGTGGAGGGGAGAGGAAGTACCTCCCCTCTCTCCCAAACATCGGCTGTCAAGGAGCAGAGATGGAAAACCCAAACATTTCTTCAGTAAATTAGCTCCATGCCTTCATGAATAATTTACATGTTTAGCTTTCTCTTCTCAAGGCAACTGTAGCATTCTGCATAACTCATATTTTACTTGAGTTGGCCTAAATATAGCCACTCAAATGTCTCAGGAAATTTCCAGATCTAGAATGTCATACGACAGCAACAACAAAAATTGGCAAAAAAAAAAAATTCAAGAAACTTTTTTTTTTATCTATTCTTCCTGTTCTTGCATCTTACAAGCATGCACAGTCATCCAGCTGCTTGCCCCAAAGAAATGGACTTGGAGGATAAATTAAGGTATTCAGTGAGATTGTGAAGTGCTTAAAAAAAACACAACTTCTTAGTCCTGAGCAAAACATCTGTGGGGAGCTGGGTCCTGAGTGAGCCGTGCCCTCTCCGTCACCATCACCTTTTGACTGACCACTGCCTCAGGGCGGGGCACTGAGGCCCGAGGGTTCCGGTATCATCTGGGAAATTTCAGCTGTCCTTGATAATTCTGGAGATGTCTAATGTAAGACCCTGGGCAATTTAGCTTAGTTTTTAACCAATTTCATTGAGAACGCCAGATACATTTGCATCATAACCCCAAGAAGTCAATATTTTAATAAGCTAAGGGATTAAGAAACCAAATTATTCCAGTACTGAAGCAAAATAATAATAATCAGGGAACTACTGATCAGGGAACTACTCTCCTACGACTCTGAAGCTACCCCGGTTTGAGGAGAAATACCATAAGTGTGAGGTCTGGGAGTGGATTTATTGATCGACTGGGGGCAAACGGGTTTCCTGAGGCAGTTCTTAGACAAAAGTCAGTGAGGAATCTTCTGAAACATAGAAAAGAAGACAGAACAACATAAAGAGATAGGTAGGCTGTGCAGTGAGTGGTCCAGCTTCGGAACCCACACCTGAGGGGGCCAGCGGCCGGGGCGGGCTCCCCTCACTGAGGGGCTCTCGTTGCCCAAGCCCCCGCTCCGCTGCCCCGGCTCCTGCAGGTTGTGGCAAGGAAGAGGGCCAATCAACCAGGCCGGACTGAGAAGAAAGCTTGTCCTACCAACCACAGCCAACTGTGACTATTCAGGAAAATGGTGACAATTATAGGCCAGCTCCGTTCTTGGTCACAGTTACAGGTGAGCAGATGGCAGAGGCCAAGATGACAGCTCTGCTTTGCTCCTCCTCGCCACCCTGGCCCACGGGCCTCCACGCCCGCCTCAGCTACTGCCTCCTGTGGCCCAGCCTTGCCCATGTTTGGGGGGAACCTTCTCCTCCTCCGATAAACAATCATCTCAGTTCACTTCACATTTCATCTCATACAGAGTTGAAACTGAGGAAATATAAGCAAGGCATTGACTGTCTTAGAGTAGTAGCCAATGTTCCGATAGCTGAAACGTTACGTCAAACGAGTAAAAAATGATGGATAGAGAAGGAACAAATGCTGCCTGGGAGCTCCAGGGGTTGGTTTCTCAACATCCCCTCTAGCTCACCTACTCTTCTCTGGTCAGCAGGATTTAGACAAAGGAGCCTTGCTAATGCCTGAACAGATGCAGGGAAAGGAAGAACTTCTGAAGATGATTAACATCACTAAGAACTCAAATTGTTGTCTGAAAACCTAGAATCTCACTCCATTAGCCTTTTTACCCACAAATTCTCTAGAATAACATGGAAGTTCTCTTGTGACACATGATGCTATTAGAAATCAGAAAAAATAAGTCATTACGATCTTAGAGTTTCAGTGTCCTCTGAGCCAAGACTGACACTAAAACGAGGTCGTGTTCCTGCCCTTCTCCAGGGAAATGTGTTATAATTCTCAACAGCCTAATGCAGCTGGCTACCAGCAAAGGATTTCTGGTAAATGCTATTTATGCTCACTCAATTAAAGTAAACAGATATTTATTGAGCGCCACTGTCGGAGGAGAGAGTGGTGTGGTAATGCGGTAATGCACTCACAGGCCAGGTTCCACAGGGCTTCCAAGTGCCCAGATCTCAGGCACCCAGACAGCTGGTCTCATCGCCTTGGCCATCTGAAGCCTCTTAACTACTCTGGCACCACAAGCTACTGGATAATATCAAACACTGAAGGCAAAGGACTCTTGCTTTCTAGAATTTCACTTGGAATAGAAATCCTGAACTCTTGGCTCTACATGGAAATCTACTGACAAGAGATTGGAAGTAAAAAAGACTTGGTACGCATCAAAATATTTTCATAATATTTCTACCATTTCCTCTTGAGAGGTCCTGAAAAGAAACATCAACTGGAGTGAAAATGAAGCGTGATCATTTCAAAGATGAGTGTCATTTAATGCTGTACTCACTATGTCAGACACAAAAGGGCTGGACCACTTTAAATATTGAGTCTTATTGAAAATATTATGAAACCATACCTCCAATAAGATAAAAATCATTAAAGAAGAGTCAAGATAGTACCTTCAGGATCCAATTTCAGCTGTCCTTGGTAATTCTGGGGATGTCTAATGTAAGACCCTGGGCAATTTAGCTTAGTTTAACCAATTTCATTGAGAACATCAGATACATTTGCATCATAACTCCAAGAAGTCAATATTTTAATAAGCTAAGGGATTAAGAAACCAAATTATTCCAGTATTGAAGCAAAATAATAATAAACGTCCTTCTATTTGAATAAAAAATGTATTTTTTCTCAGCAACTTCAACTTTTATTTTTAAAGGAAGGATTCGATAAATGTGTCTCAACAAGAACCTTATTCAAATTTTTACTGAGGCATAGACTAAAATATATAAGATTGCTTTAAAGTTTCTAAATAGACTTCAAATAATTTAGTTTCAGATCACTAGTTTGGGGAAGCCCCCCAAGCAGTGTTCAAGAATCCTGGGGTCCACTGTGGGGGCTCTTTGGACAACCCTGCCTGAGATCAATGGGAAGGACCAAGGGCACAAGTGTCCGAGGCTTCAGGGTCTGGACACGGTCCTGGGTCCCCTCCTGCTCTGTCCCAGGACTCTGAGGGAGGGGGGGGTGCACAGCACACAGGATGGAGCCACGGTGGGCACACACCAGGCCGGAGCCCAGACTCCAGCCTGTCTCCCTGCCCCCATCTGAAATCACGCACTTGCTTATCCCATGTTCCTTTCTTTCACATCAGAATCACAGAGTTTATTCCAGCGAGCTCTAATATTAAGAATGAGCACACCGCCGGCCACTGTGTGAGTCCTTATAGACATAGAAAACATTATTTTACCTTTTCTGGAAGTCTCCATGCTTTGTCATGGTGAGCAACATGGAAAAGACATAAAGAAACTCAAAGAAAGCCCAGGAAAGAGTTTAAATACATAATCTTGTCCAGTAAAGAAGAGCAAATCTGCCTTGGCCAAGTTCTATGAAATCCGATGATTCACACTTGAGATTAGCAAGCTGCGGTTCTCCCGAGGTGGAGTTCTAGGCGGAATTCAGTGCTGAGCTCTGAGACAATTCCTCTGAGAGATGCGTGTGTCCTCTTACTTTGCAGTATTCAAGCTCAGCCGTTTTGTTCCATCTATGACCATACAAGCAATACTCTTCTCTTTCTCAATTATCAGACTTGCCCACTTAGTTTTGTATCTCCAAAATTGCATCATCATACCTCATGTAGGGGCTGACAGATACTACAGGGTTGGTACCTGATTCGATCCCCAGCCCCACATGGTCCCCAGCACAGGGAAGGGGGCTGGGTAACCCCCAACAGTGAAAGCCCCTCCCCGCCCCACCTGTTCTGGTAGTCCAGTGGGCTGAGAATTCATGAGAGAAGCCCAGCACTGCAGAGCACCATTGGGAAACCCCACCCCCTAAAAAAGTTCCATATTTAGTAACAATTTTCTTGACTCAGTTTCTTTATAAATATCTTGACTACTAAATACCACATTTTACTAGACTGAATTCTTCGAGCAATAGCCCAGTGGGTAAGGTGTTTGTCTTGCACGTGGCCAACCCGACCGACCCGGGTTCAATTCCTCCACCCCTCTTGGAGAGCCCAGGAAGCTACCGAGAGTATCTCGCCCACACAGCAAAGCCTGGCAAGCTATCTGTGATATATCCGATATGCCAAACACAGTAACAAGTCTCACAATGTTACTGGGCCTGCTCGAGCAAATCAATGAACAATGGAGGACAGTGCAGTGCTACAGAATTCTTCGTAAGACAACAATATCACCTTGTAATATCTTATACTCTGCATATTTGCATGAAGAGGTGGTGGTCCCTTTTATGCCCTGGAGCGTCACTGGCATCTGGGCCTGAGGAGAGTGGCCATGGTGTTTCCCCTGTGATGGACAGGGGGAACATGTGTCCTCACTCTGCCTCATTCTAGGAAAATCAGGGGGAAATCAGTGGTGGCATAAGGTAATATTGACGTCCCGGACCAGCTCACAGCCAGCAGGAGAGAATCACGGGTCGTCTACTCACCCCACTTCTGTCACCGCCTCCTCTTTCAGGAATGCATCTATTTTCCAAGTGGGTAGGCAAAAATCAACTAAAGCCAACATCCTTGCCAAATATCTATCTTGATACTTGCTATTTTAGGTATTGTGGTCAATTTTTTTAAAAAGTTAGTCTTTGGTGCTACTTTCAAGGTATTAGGTTGATATTTGATCCAAAACAAAACACAGAAAATTTAAACCCGAGTTACTCCACATTCTCTGCCAGTTACAATACCAAGTTACCAATACCCTGACCCAAGGACGTTAAACACCAACATGCTAGTTTCGTTCAGAATCTGAAGTACAACAGTGCTTGGCACACTTATGACACCATGCCAGGAGTTTAAGCTCCCAAATTTCTCTTCTCCAAAGCTCTTAGTTATACCATGATAACTCGAATGTGAATTTTGTAATTCACTTTCTTAAAAAAAAATCGGCTCTTTTGCCATTTTCTAGGAAATGGTACTTCCTTTCTCCTCAAATTTCCTGGACAGCGAGAGCATCCAGCTGGCCCTGCCCTCGGCACAGTGACCAGTGACTCTCTGCAGGACGGGCAGACACCCGGGCACTGCGGGGCCAGCTGAGCAGGGCACGTCAGCCGTGCTGACTGGTCCCAAGACAGCAGACGAACACGCGACAGAAAAGGGAAGTTCAAGACCTACTGATGACAACACGTTGTAGCAGCAGCTGCCCAGCTGAGAGCCACACAGCGATCCTGGAAACATTCCTCGCTCAGGCACACATGAAATATTAATTTCCTGGCTTGACTGCATTTGCATAGTAATAATAAGTTCATCTTCTTAGCCTGCTCCAGCGACAATTAGCAATTCTATTGTCATACCTGAGTTTGGGGAAGGAAAGAAAGGAAGAAGCTGTAGAAAATTTCCCTCCGGAAACAGGAGCACTAATGGAGCTTATCGTGCCCATCATTAATCGAATCAAAGACCTGGAGGCAGAGAGTTGGAGCAATCTGCTAAGAAAACATTTCCTCAGACGACAGTGCTTCTCATTTCAATTAGAACCTCGCTTTCTTCCTGTTTCCCTCACTCTTTCTTTGCTCTCTGTGCCCCCCAACACACGTTCCTGTGACTGATTAGCTATACTACTGGGAGCTGTATTTTCTTAACCAAAGAATGTCTTCTTACAAATTAATGATTTTACAACAACATCCCTCTCCCCTAACCTTCTTCGCTGACTTCTCTTTTTATGACATCTCAATTAGTTGAAACCCACTGTGCCAAAGATAAGTCCTCTGGTGTCAACGAGAGAACACTCCAGAGAGAATGGAGTTTGCTTCGCACCGTGCATGTTAATATGTTACTCCTTTTAATTAGTTTTGCAGAAAGTGGCTGCCAGTGCATACCTCTGCTGGACGTGCTGGAGGATTTGCAAACACACGTGTTCTTAGATGTGTCCTCTTCAAGGTACAAACGCATTAACAACAAAACAACGAGCAAAGCCATTGGAAACAGAATTCTTCTAACTACAACCACAGAGGTGACACTCTGCATGTGTGTGTTTAATACAAAGAATATCCATTCACACTTTGACATTTTCAATGTCTGGTGTTGTCGTCCTCAAGAAAATCACTATTGAATATATGCAGTACAGTTCTGGTCACTGGTTGACAGTGGGCATCTCATTCCTTCCCCTGGGAGTAACTTTCCTAACACAGCCCAATCTGAAATAAGGCCCATTATGACAATGACACCCTCTGAGTACTTAAAAGTACGCCTAGATTATTCCGTTTCAAGTTTTGAATGAAGGACATCAATTTCTCACAGTCATGGAAACAGAAATACAAAAAAGTTTGGAAACTGGTGAGTAATTGAAATGGGATCCAAACAAATACAGCTTTAACTGCAGAACTATCCTACCTTATGGGAAGGGGAAAAGCTCTAATAAAGTTAAAAAATTAGAGACACTTGGCTTCCTATCCATTCTAATGACTCTTTGAACCTTTTTTTTATTGCAGTTAAAAAATGTCGGCCTATCTAAAACCTGTAGCTTCTGTGTCACTTTTTAATTACAACCTGAATAGTTATCAAATGAAAAAATATTCTACCTCCACCACCAGCTTCTAATTTCAAATCATTTGAGGACCAGAAAGGTACGCTCCTTGGCTTGCATGCTGACAACCTGAAGTCAATGCCCAGCACCGTGTATGTTTCCCTGAGCTTCTCACCAAGAATGATCCCTAAGTGCACGTCAGGACTAAGCACTGAGCACTGCCAGGTATGGTGGAAAAACAAAACAACATAAAAGGTCACTTGACAATGATTTATCACCTTACACCAGTCAGAGAGGCACCTATCAAAAAGAGTAGGAACAATCTGTGCTGGTGGGTATGTGGTGAAAAAGGGACCCTCGTCCACTGCTGCCGGAATGCCGTCTGGTTCAACTCCTATGAAAAACAGAGGCCAGCCGGGCATGCTAGGGGAAAAGGCAGCGCAGATAGAAAAGGGAGCACCAAATAAAGGGTGTTTGCAGGATCCTCCCAGGAGGGGAGATGCATGTTGAAAGTAGACTATAGACTGAACACGATTGCCACTCAACGTCTCTTTTGCAGACCACAGCACCCAAATGGAGAGAGAGAACAAAAGGGAATGCCCTGCCACAGAGGCATTGTGGGATTGGGCGGATGGCGGTGGGAGGGATACTGGGATCCATGGTGATGGAAAATGGGCACTGGTGGAGGGATGGGTATTTGATCACTATATAATCGAAATTCAAGCACAATAATTTGTAAGTCTACAACTGTACCTCATGGTGTTTCACTAATAAAAATTAAAAAAAAAGAAAAACAGTATGGAGAGTCCTCAGTAAACTTAAAATTAAGCTTCCATATGACCCAAAAACTCCACTTTTGGTCATCTATCCCCAGGACTTAAAAAGACACTTTCAAAAGAATGTATACACACTATTATTCATTTCTGCACTGAGTACAATAGCTAAGATAGGGAATCAAGCTAAGTGTGCAATGACAGATGTATCGATTATAAAGATGTGATATATATATATGATACACACACACACACACACAATGGAGTACAATGCAGCTGCAAGGAATGACGAAATGCAATTTGCTGCAACTGGAAGGTAATGTTGAGTGCAATAAGCCAGAAGAAGCCAGAAGAAGAAACACAAACGCAGGATGCCCTCACTCATCTGCAGAATATAGAATAACTGAATGAAGAAATGTACTGGAGTGAAGATCACCCTTGGCCCCAGAGTTTATGGAGGAGGAGGGAGAAGGAAAGAGATCAACATGGGGGCAGGGGGAGGAAGAAGATGAGAAAGGGAAGCAGACGCTGGTGATAGGACTGGTGTTGAAATATTTAATGCCTAAAACTCAACTATCAATAATTGTGTAAATCAGCGTTCTTTAAAAAAAATTGAAAGCTCATTTGAACCAGGCTCTGGTTGCTTTCCCCACTCAGGAATCTGTGCAATAACAACCCAGATTCATAAGAATTTTCCGCATGAAAGGGTACAACCCGTATGCCATTGTTAAAATTGTTAAAAGCTTCTTTCCTAGAAATATATTCTTTTAGTTAAATACGTGTTTTTAATTGGCCGGGAGGGTTGGGACCACACATAGCGGTGTGCGCTGGCCTCCTGGCCCTGTGCTTAGGGCTCATACGGGATAGTCCCAAGGGACCATATGGATACCGGGAATTAGACCAGGATCAGCCAAGTGCCTTTCTTGCTTTACTAATTCCAGTCCTCTTTTGGCTGACTTTAATATCAACTCATAACATCAACATATTAACTCGTTTCTTTTGTTTATTACGTCATTTTATTTAAGTTTCTACAAAGTTCATTATGCAAAGTTGTTTAAAAATACACAATTAACAAAAAAGAAACAAAAGTCAACCACATAAAGAAATTAATTGTAAAGAATCCTAAGTAATTCGGATATTCCTATTCATAACTATCAGCTTCTGCTTTATGGTATCTTTATTTGATAACACCCATTTCTACTCCAAAAGAAGTTAAATATTTGTTTCAAATTCTTGGTGTAATTTTTAAGGATTCAGAATATTTTCTCATAGCTATTTCTTTAATCTATTTGGCATTTACTCTGGAATATATCTGCACTACTTACAGAATTAAGCATTTTCTAAAACCCCAAAGATGACATTCTCCTATATATTAAAACTTCATACATTATAAATCTGGTAATATCTGTCAATTCTCTTCCATTCAAAGTTCTTTCCTTGTCTGTGTTAAAAGCAATCTATTTTTTTTGTTTCCATTTTTAAAGCTGCTTGCTACATATGTTCCCATTGTTTTTCTTTAGAAGTGAGGAGTACAATTTAATGGTCAAATGAAGGCAGGCAGGTCATACACCAGGTACAGCAGGCAGGGCACTTACTTGCCTTACACATGACCAACCTAGATTTGATTCCCACCCCCACCCCCCACCCCGCCAGGAGACAACCCTGAGCACACAGCCAGAACACACCTGTACACAGTCAGGTGTGGCTCAAAAAACAAATAAAAATTCATTTAATTATAAGCACCTGATCAACACAGAACAGAGAGAACTGACACTAAATATGAACAATTGCTATCAAGTCCTATTTTTATAAAAATGGTGCCAGTTAATTTGCAAGTTTTTGCACCTACATATAGGATACATGGTATTTTAAATTGTGAATGAAGTTATAATTTGGATAAGATTAAATAATTACCTGGAATCATGAGGAGACACTCTGATAGCAGTAATTATGGGGAAATATACAGAGTACCAAAGCACCTACTCAGTTATCTTGTCTCATAATTTCTCCGGCCCATAGTAAACTTGGTGGTACCCAGGCCATGACAAATTTATACCTAGGTACGTATGTACCAGTGACCATCAAAATACAAGAGCCAAGCTATAGTAATTAAATCCAAAAAAGAGCTGGCTTAGAAGGCAGGGGAGGGAATCTTGAGTCATGGGTCAAGGAATGTGGACACTGGTTTGCAGCTGGAACTTAATATGCCTGAAATTCTACTATCTACAGCACTGTAAATCATGATATCTAAATTTAAAAAAATAACTGCACACAGACAAGCATATATCTAAGGTATAAGAGTAGGAATTATAAGGATTCTCTTCCAAGACACTGAGATCAAGCTTAAAACTTGCAGAATTAAAGGAGTTTCAGACATTCTCCTCCATCCCCTAATACACACACACACACACACACACACACACACACACACACACACGAAACTGAGTGAGCCACTGCTTTGCAAAGCCCTTTATGATCTTAAGCCCATCTACTCAGAGGAAAGGTCAAGTGGTCAAACCCAGCAACCCTACTTTTCCCACAGAGGGGCCACCGTTCTCAGTCCCCTGACGGCCATCAGAAGGAGTCCATTATCCCCCATTCTCTGCCCAGAACCACACTGGCCTTTAACTGGAACACACTCATTAGGTCCTTTCTTTCCCGGGCTGACTTTCAGCGTCTTGTGATGGCTTCATGCTTACATGGAAAGTCCCCCTTCCCCACCCCAACTCCCTGCTCTGTTTATTTAAATTTGAGAAGGCAAACTCCACCCTAAACAAGCCTTTTACTGTTTAGCTACTAAAAAGGAAGGGACTCTGCCACTAAAGCCTCCTGCTATCCCATGAGGCAGCAAGTCAAAGGTAGCATTCAAATGTTTGAAAACACGGTTAAAGACGGCCTCAAGAATTTGATTTCTACTGGAAGCAATTTCTACTTTCCATTAAATAACAGAGTTCTTTTCCCCAAACTTGGAGTTTATTTTCAGATCATACATACTCCAAAAGATGTCTGCATTACAAGGATTCATGAAATAATTACGTTTTGCCCCACACTTAGTAGATTGGTACCTATTTACTTATTGAAGTCTTAAGATGAAGAAATTAAATACAGGAAGACCAAATCTAGTTGTTGTGAGTTAACAGCTACTTGGCAGACTAAAATGTCAAATCCTCCCACTTACAAAGTTAAACGGAGAAAATAATTGCTGCTTCCTGGCAGGATTTAAGCTTCAGTTTAATCTAAAGTTATTGATATGATCCAAGCAAGGCTAAGAAAAGGCTACCTCACAGCTCAACACACCTAGTTTAATTTCATCCGTTACTTTTGCATATTGTTACATTTTAGTGTATATTTTCTTGCAGTTTTGGCCGGCTGCGATAGCACAGTGGCAGGGCGTTTGCCTTGCACGCAGCAAACATGGCCGACCAGAGTTCGATTCCTCCGCCCCTCCCGGAGAGCCTGGCAAGCTACCGAGAGTATTGGATATGCCAGACACAGTAACAACAAAGTCTCCAATGGAGACGTTAC
>JAOXYA010039560.1:0-12632 GCA_028565675.1 Sorex palustris
ATAGAAAATGTTCTAGTTGGAGAGATAGCATATCAGTGGGGCGTTTGCTTGTACATGACTGACCTCAGTTTGACCCTTGGCATCCAATATGGCCCCCTGAGCACTGCCAGGAGTGATTCCTAAATGCAGAGCCAGAACTAACCCCTGAGTATTGTCAGGTGTGGCTCCATGGCGCAGCTCCCTCCCATCCCCACCCCAAAACAAAAAAAAGTCCTTGCTTTTAGATGTTTACCAGACACAAAGTGCCCTCTTGTGACTATGGTACATTATCTTAAAAATATTAAATATGGGTCAGAGAGACAGTACAGCAATTAAGGTATTTACTATGAGCGTGGCAGACCTGGGTTTGATCTATCCCCAGCATGCCATATGTTCCCTTGAGCCCAGCAGGAGTGAGCTCTTAGTACAGATCCAGGAGTAAACCCAGAGAACAGCTGGCGTGGCCCCTGCCCAAAAAAAAAATTAAATATGCACACGCAAGGTAAATATATTTTTCATTATTGATTCTGGATAAAGAAGATGGATACGTGCTATATTCTTTCTTATGCTTTCTGTCCTCACCAATAAATGAGCTTCAATCCAATTTGCAAAACAGTACTTTATAATCAGGAAAAAGATATTCAATTGTTTCTCTGTTTGTTAATTGTATTCAAGGAGGCTTTCACATACAGAAGATTGCTCTGTGGTTTTTTTCCTGGGTGGAGGGTCAATGAGGGATTTAATTTTCCACTGCTATAAGTCTGCTGATCTCATCTTTAAAATCTTTTCTGCGTCATTACTACCCCAGCACGAAGATATAAGATTAAGGACTAGCTTTTCACTTGTAGTGATCAGAGCATCAGAATTTACCCTAAGACTTCTCATCCTCAGAATAATCTTTACAATTTTCTCCAAGGTTTTAAAGGGAATTCAGGAATGGTAAAATTTCAAGACAATGCTTTGAAACTAAAGGTGTCATTATAAACACACAAACACACACACACACACACACACACACACACACACACACGTAAAAACTTCCCCTTCTTTCCTCTTCAGCTTTATAATAACAGAATACATTCCATCAACAAAGTCAGTAACACGTCATTTAATGGACACCAAGAGAAAGCATATAGTTGGGTGAAATTTCCAGAGAGCTGAAATTCTCAGAGCCAACATTTTAAATCTTCTTCAGGATGAGTTTCTCAGTTTCTAAATCCCCTAAAGTGCTCTGATGTTGACTGGGATCATCCATGGATTAAACCAGAATTGAGACAGCACTGTGATGGCAAAAAGAAACTTAGACTAATTCAGTGAGGGGAGACATGAGGCTCAGTTACCAGTCCAGTGTTAGGTCCTTCACTTAAGAAAGCAGTGACAGAACTTTGGTACCTCCAGGCCTGTGCAGCTCCTGTAAGCAACAGTCCACATGTCTTATGCTTCCAGGGTGAAGGTTGGCAGGGGAGCAGGGGCCTGGAGAAGGACTTGCCAGAAGGTGGCACAAAGGTGAGAGCAAACAAAAAACCACAGGCACATTTAAGATGCATGCACTTGCTACAAGTCGTTTCTTAACAATTAACATATAAAATATTTTTTAAAACCCTTCAACCATGAAAATGCAGGTACTGTCAGAGTTACTACTTTATCTTTACAGTACTTGTAACATAAGAGGTACTTGGCAAATGAATGTCATTAACATGCTGTTCAATTCCAGCAGGAAAAGAACTCAAATTCCATTAACACTCCAATTTATACTGTACTTTGTCAGATCTTTAATACTTTTAAAAGTTTCTGAAACATTCATAAATGGTTGTTTTCAGTGCCAGAAAACAAAAGAACAAAGGTACAAATCCCAGTGAGTGGAACTGTAAGGAGTCTGTTGACAAGGTGATACTCTCTAGTGTAACTAAATAACTCTCTGGTGTAGCTGCTCTGGACATAAAAATATTTCATCTTGAAACTTTACAAAGTGCAGCAAAAATAATTTCCCCTAAACACACATGATGCATATCGCAAATGTCATCACATAATAGTTATTTAGAAGCCAATGGGGCTGGAGCCCTGGGCTGGAGCAATAGCACAGCGGGTAGGGCATTTGCCTTTCATGTGGCTGACCCGGGTTCATTCCTCTGCCAGTGTCTGGGAGCCTGGCAACCTACCAAAAGTATCCCACCCACATGGCATACCCTGGCAAGCTCCCCATGGGGTATTTGATATGCTAAACATAGTAACAACAAGTCTCACAGTGGAGATGTTACTGATGCCTGCTAGAGCAAATCGATGAACAAAGGGAGGACAGTGCTACAGTGCAGGAAACCAATACTTTTCCAAGAGACTGGATTTAACTTAAAAAAAAAAAAGCACAAAGTACAATTAGGGCTTACTTACTTAGACCAAATTGGTTTTATGATAGTAGAATGGATTAATGTGGTTCCTAAACAAGAGCCTTGAAATCAAGTATTTCCACTTCAGAATGGTTTTCTGGGCTCCTTTGGTGAGCCAGGCAGTAAACTTTGGGTACTGAGGTCAGGATGAAAACTCCAGGAACTTTACTGGGTAAAGAAATCTGCATGAGAATTTCCACCCAATTTGAGGAAAACCAGAGTCGGTAAATGGGGAGCAAAGAGGCAAAAATACGGAACCATAAAGTGTCCATAAGACAGTACGGAACCAGGAAGTGTCCATAAGAAGGCTTCGCCTAAGTAATATTCACCTTGGACTGAGAAGAGGCTCAAATATTAGTCCATGGAGCCCAGTTAGGAGCACAGCAGGGCAAAAGCAGAATATTTAAGAAACTGGCAGTGTCTTGGGCTGGAGAGAATTTACAAAGTGCCCAATGGGACATTTTAGTCAGGGCATGATTAAGGATGAGTGGGAAAAGGAGGGAAAAAAGCAGAGAGGCAAGGAAAGGATTTTGACAGGGAGGAGGCACAAGACAATCCAGGGAGGCCCAAGCCAGCTCTTTCAGCCAGGCCAGACTTGGCATTTCCTCACGGAGGAAGGAAAACTTCCAGGGGCATAAGGCAAGTGGGAATATATTTTTTAAAAATATAAAGTAATCACTGTCACTGTCCTCCCGTTGTTCATCGATTTGCTCGAGTAGGCCCAGTAACATCTCCATATTGAATACGTCACAAAATTTAGGGGAAGTGGCAAAGAAAAACAAAAAGGTGAATAATCATCCCATAGAATCCCATCTTGATTCTTTGAAATTAAAGTTATATATATGACAGCCCCATCTGCAGGCGTTCCAGACTTGGTTCCTGAACTGTCCTGCTAACTGAGCGATTCATGAATGGTCCCAAGCATGTTTCTGGCACCTGGCTAAGCTTAACACCACCACTGAGTAAGCATGCATCTTGGGCAGAATTGTGTCCCCAGATCTACTTTACTTTTCTTTTACAAAAAAAAAATTGTTGGGGGTAGAGTAATAGTACAGCATGTAGGGCATTTGGCTTGCACGTGGTCAACCCAGCTTTGATCTCGAGGTTCCCATATGGTTCCCTGAGCACTGTCAAGAGTAATTACTGAGCACAGAGCCAGGCGTTACCCGAGATTGCTGGGTGTGGCCTGAAAACAAATTTTAAAAATTATCATGGGCTAGAGAGATGGTGCTTGACTTGTGTGCATTCAATCCCCAGCACTGCATAAGGTCTGAGTCCGTCACTGCATGGTCTGGCCTACCACCCCGAAACTCCTCATAACACACACACATACCACACACAAACACACACACAAATCATTTAAAAAATGTATTTGAGAAGCTAGAACAATAGTATAGTACTTAGGTATCTGCCTTGCATGTGGCCCACTCCTGGCATCCCACACAGCCCTGCAAGCACCGCCAGAAGTGGTTCCTGAGCACAGAGCCAGGAATAAACCCTGAGATTAGAAGGGTGTGCCCCCCACCTCCACAACACACACACACACACACACACACACACACACACACGTATTTGAAGCTAAGGACAGCTGACTTCTCCCTAAAATAATATTATCCATCACATGATGAAGAGTCAGGCATTTTATGTCCTAAGTCTGTGAATAGTAATTGACTCCCTCTCCCTTCATCTCTTCTTTGGCAATCTGAAACACTAGCCCAATCCCAGGGATCACAGGCCTCGTGCTTCTCAGCAGCTGAGGGCGTGTCAGATTATAAAGCACACACTTTGACCCAATATGAAATAGGCAGGAGTTAAAGAGGACTTCCCCAAAGGGTACTATTCCTTCTATATTAGCTATGAATTATTAAAAGGCAATCTCTTGGGATACACTGCAAATCCTGTCTGCTTTGCTCTGAGTCATAGTAACAAAAGTATCTTTAAAAAAATTATTATTCATAAGATTCTTCTGACTGTAGAAAAGGCCCGTAGCGTATCTGTCACTGTCACTGTCCTCCTGTTGTTCATTGATTTGCTTGAGTGGGCCCAGAAACATCTCCACTGTGACACTTGTTACTGTGGTTGGCATATCTAATACATCAGAGGTAGCTTGCTAGGCTTTGCCGTGTGGACGAGATACTCTCAGTAGCTTGCGGGGTTCTCCAAGAGAGGCAGAGGAATCGAACCTGGGTCAGCCAGTTTGGCCGCATGCAAGGCAAACACCCTACCCGCTGTGGTATTGCTCCAATCCATAGCGTATCTATTGACACTATATATCTAGTAGTCTGAAACTCTGTCTGAAACTATGAAAAGGCCAAATAAGATTAGCAAAAGGGTGCTGCAGGAGGAGAGGGGAGGGTGTGTGAAAGACAAAAGGCAGTTTGGGGAAGGGCCACTCCAGATGTTTCCACCCCCTGCCCTCCCTTTTACTGGGAACTATGATAAAGAACCTGGGTCTGGATCTGGCTGAAAGGTGAAAGATTGCCAACTCTGAGTTTACTACGGAACTTACCATGTGTGGAATTCTGGTTCTACCCATGGAAAAACATCTTTCTTCAAAGGCTTTACTCCTACTGATATCTGAATGAGGTTTTCCTTCTGCCTTAGTCTGGGGAAGCTGATTAACTACACACTACAAGGGCTGCTAGCTATACAGTAGTATTCCAAATAGGTGCACTTTATTAATCTGACTCAATCCATCTACCCTACTCAGCATTTCAAAATGCTAAAGGACCCATCTGCTCAAGATTCACCAACTGAGAACATTATGAAACCTCATTCAGCCCAGGATATTACCCTGAATTGGATGAACTGCAATTTATTTGATTTCTATACTTGATACTGCTTCTGATGTCATTATTTCAGATGTTGTTATGAAAGAAACTTCATTAATAAAGCCACTGCAAATATATCTTTAAGTATCACAGACTCCATGGCACAAAAGAACTCGGCTCAACTATTTTTCATCTGAATTAACATGTAGTCAACAATCCATGACTTTATTATGGTACAGGACTAGCTCAAATTAATCAGAGGCAGGACTATGCTCATTTTAACAAGTAGCACATCCTTCAAGGGACCAAGAGAGCCCAACTTCATTTATTTTCCACTTCTTTAGGTTTATTAAAATTCTCAATAAATCGTGCCCAATGTCCTTATCCCAACCCTGGAAAGGATGACCTGGAAGTATTCCCAATTTCACAGTGAACAGCTGATATGTGTTCAGTTTTGACTCACTGGTAAGCCTATCCTCTGCTTCTCACTAGACCAAGCTTGATTTCTTAGAGGCTCTCTCCAACACATAATCCAATCCAATCCTCTTCCTTTCTCTCCCAAACCTATTGTCTGCCTTGCCAAGTCTTTCATCTATAGCACACTGAACCTCTCCAAGGGTGTCCTCACGCATCTGTTGTCTCCAGGGTGCCCCTCTCAATGGTCCTTAGTAGGTTGTTCATGGAATGAAGTCTAAGTTCCCTCGGTTGGGAGGTCCTCTGTGTTTTGTTGCTCCATATTTTGTGCTCATTCCTCCTACCTGACCAAAGGGTCTGATCCAGGTGAACTTGGTCTAGATTCAGCAACATACCCAATCTCTTCTCTTAGTTCTCCTCACTTCTGCTTAAGGGGAGCCCCTAGTCTGCCCTCATGACCACCCCTTTCCTCTATCCACTGTCTACTCTTTACCAACTATGTGTTTGTCAGCATGAGCTGGAGCTTGACACATTTTGGCTCTCATCCTTCCCTGCAACCTTAAACATTATGTTTAGTCTATCAGGGCAAGTAGCGAAGAACTCAAGGACTTTGACAAGGTAGCAAACTAGTGAGGGATGGGGCAGGAGCTTATTTTAATTTTGTTCTGTTTTGCGCCATATCCAGTGGTGCTCAGGGCTTATTCCTGGCTCTGTGCTCAGGGATCACTCCTGGTGGTTCTCAGGGTACTGTTACGTGATCCTGGGTCAGCTGTGTATATGTGCCCTTCATGTGCTATACTATCTCTCTGGCCCCTGAGCCAGAATTTACAGTCAGGTTTGATCACACAGACTATGTTCTTTCTAAAAAATTCATGCTTCCTGGAATGTCATCCCCAACTGTCTACTTATCAAAATGTTGGGGTTCCTCTAGCCTGGCTTAATTTAACCTCCTCTACACACACATAAATGTCCAGGTCAGTACTAGTATGTATACTCAGAACTCATCTATAAAAAGGTCATGAGGAAAAATTCTTTTTAAAAAAAATTTTAAAAAATTGTTAAGAAAAAATTCTTATGAAACAAAGATACCAATAATGTCAAAATGAATCCCACAAAACAACACGTACTAATTTTACATTTTTTTGTAATGTAATTCACCACAGCATAGCTTCCCTGTAAGGTACCATGGCTATTAGCATCTGTCTACTGAGAAATAAGTTTTCTTGTGCTCATAGTGTAGAAATGGTCTGTGTGGGAATGATGTTGCTCATATAGTTTCTCAGGCATTGAGAATTCCAGAAACTATATGGAGCAGAAATTCACCTAGACATGGTGCAGGCAAGTCCACCTATAGTGAAACCCTGAGCACTAGATGATTTTCTTTGTTGATGTTTGAGTTTTAAAGATTGGATGTGCCCTTCAAAACTGTTTTCTGTAACAACAACAACAACAACAAAAAGGCAATAAAGCCACCTCATTACAATTCTCAAGCCAAATCAGGACTGCACTACTCTCAATATTTTGATAGCACAATCAGATGTCTAGAGTGCCCGGCACCTGGTAGTCCTGGGTTCGATTCCCGACACCCTGTGCATCTCCAAGTACCATTAGATTAGCCCTAATCCAATAATATCGTCTGGCCCTGCTAGACCCAAGTGGACTGAGATCATCGAGGACAACCCACAGGCTTCTTGAACACTGCTTAGAAGACCCCCAAATTTCTAGAAGGTTCAGGGATTTGAAAAAAGTCATTATTCTTTTACAGGGTTCTTATTATTCACTATTATTTTTATAGGAGCTACAGGAAGCAGTGGAGCCAGGGTGACTCCTGTGATGTTTGATGCTCTCAGTCTATGGTGCGGACCTGATGGGCTGGTGCTGGGGGCCACCAGGACCACACCCAAAGGGGTGTCTGGGAAAGCGGTGGTCATGTGGTGCTGTGGACCAAATTCAGGACATCCCACAGGCCCTGAATGCTTTTACCAGTTACATCCCTAGCCCCTTGCAGGTATTTATTTTAAATGAAACAACATTATAAAATAAGTTATAAGTCAGATATGAAAATGTTTACATAGAATGGATTCCTTAAACATTAAGTGGATTGTCAATTGAGCTCGCACCAATATGAGAGACCCAGAAATTGTATTCTCAGCAATAGGTGTCTGTGTTGGCAGAGCACAATGAAAATATTCACAGCTGGTGGTTCACAGAGTGAACCACCACCTGCCATGACCTCAACCCTAGAACAGCCCAGAGGTCTTGCAACATAATTGCTATAGATACCCTGAGGTACATTTGTGCAGTCAGGCTAAATGAACCGTAAGTACAAGAACTCAACTGGAGAAATCATAAAAGCAGCAAATCAAAAAAGAACACAACGTACTTTAAATTCAACTTGACAGAGGCCAAACACAGGGAAACTATTGCTGGGGTAGAAGCACACAGGTGTAAAAGTGACAGAGAAGACGCTGAGAAGATGGGGAGCACAAGCCACTGCATTGCAAGATCCTTCAGATATGGAAAGGCTTGGGAAGATCACGTGATCAAGGAGGTCTGAGGACAAAATTTGGGGTTTTAGGAGCTTAAAGGCAGAGCATTTCAAACTTCTTTTCAAATGGAACCTCATCTACATCTCCATAATATTTTATAATTTACAAGAATTTACATTATACACATCTTCCAGTGAGCAATTAAAATAGCCATCGTCATTCATCTGCTATTTCTGGGAAGCCCTATGTTGTTTTTCTTTGGAAACAAGCAGAAATTTCCCTTTGCTTACACATGTAGTTAGAGGGTATCTGAACTGATATCAACTTTAAATTTCACAGAATCACTAAATATATGTCTATTACATGAATCTTTGGGTTGGAGCGATAGTACAGCAGGTAGGGCAGTTGCCTTGCATGCAGCCAACCAGGGTTCGATTCCTCCACGCCTCTTGGAGAGCCCGGCAAGCTACTGAGAGTATATTGCCAGCATGGCAGAGCCCGGCAAGTTGCCTGTGGTATATTCGATATGCCAAAAACAGTAACAACAAATCTCACAATGGAGACGCTACTGGTGCCCGCTTGAGCAAATTGATGAACAATGGGGAAGACAGTGCTACAAGAATTTTAAAGCTATAGGATTGATTATACAGTAGCAGATATTTCAAGTATAGGATGAATAACATCTTTAAGCCCACTGCTCTATTTTTATAATTAATTCTTTGGGTAATAATGTTTTTAAAAAAATCTAAACCCAGGGACCTGGAGAACAGCACACTAACTTAAAGTATCTGTCTGGCCTGCATCTGATTATGAGTTCAAATCCCCGGTGTTACCACATGCACCAAGCACAATCCTGGTAGCTCTGCTACCTGTGAAAGTACCATGAAGGGACACCTCCCCCCATGAGCCTTATCACACAAAGACATGAAAGTTCCACAGTCCAGAAGTGTGACCCCTGGCAAGTCTGTGTGCAGGCACCGTGACCTGTAGTGAGCACTACAACCATATCCTGGGTGCCTCCATGAGAAGTGCCAGCATCTTGGGGTATGAGAGAGTGCAGCAGGCACAGCGCTTGTCTTGCACTCAGCCAACTTGGGTTCAATCCTGGGCACTGCCATAAACTCTCCTGAGCCCACCAGGAGTAATCCAAAACCACAGAGCCAGGAGTAAGTCCTGAGCACTTCTGAGTGTCCCCTCCCTGAAAAAAAAAAACCAAAAGCAGAAGTTTGTATTTGTTTTGTAGCAACATGTAGAAGTCTACACACACACACACACACACACACACACACACACACACACACAGGCGTGTACGCACGCGCACAAACACATTCATGCACACAGATTCACCAATGGAATCACAGATTCCCCATGAGACCAGAGCCATACAGGGGCAGAGTTCAGGTGAAATGAAACCCACATAGCCGCAAGGAGTCCTGCACCATCAGCCCAGCTGGTTTTGGGGTGCTGGCACATTCCGCTTCCTCAATACTGCCTGCAGGTGGCCGCCACACCTTTCCCTCTCAAGAGTGCCATGGAACAGGGGCTGACACTGTCACCTCAGGTCCCCCTTTTTTGGAGCCTAAAACTCCCCAGAAAAGGAGGAAGCCAGAGACGCACACTTTGGCCAAAGAACAACGAGTCACAATTAGATTCACCTCAGGCTGGTGGCACCTTCAAGAACTTCTAATTCACAGCAAGTGGGCACTTGGGGCTCTTTCCCACTGGCTCATCCCCGTCAATTACATACTGGACTGAGGTTTTTTTTTTTTAAATCACACAATAAGGATGCATTCAGAAGGCATTTAGAAACCTTGCTGAGAAATTAGAAAAGGATTTGAACAAGCTCAGAGGTTAGGAGGACAAAAAGCTGCTTCTGTGTCTCTCTCAAGTGCCCCTCCAGGGATGCTGTGCAGTCCCCATTTTCAGACTTACCGGACGCTGCATGACTGGGTCAGGGAGCTGGAGGGGCAGGAGCAGCTGTCAGCTCACTCTCCTACCTCCGAGGCATTCGAGTCTGCGAGACAGCCGGGCTGCAGCCGACAGCACCTACCTTATGACTCACCCTGTACTTCTGCTCACATATCTCAGAGCACTCCTGGGCTGGACTCCACACCCTGCACTGAACCTGCACTGAACTGCAGCCGTACACTGGATTTCCCCCCCCCCCCCAACCCCTGGGGCACAAACAGGCTCTTTGTGCAGCTTGCAGAAAAGACACAAGCAAAAAGAGAGACGTCTCCACAGGGAAGCAAAGATGTAAATAGGGTCCCACAATTCCCCCAGCTTTGGGGTTGTCAGAAATCCTCCAAGGATGTCCAGTCTGAACTCTCCTCCCCCCACCACCTCCCCAGGAAAAGGGCTCCATTTGACAAAACATGGGAATGCAGCAGTCTATGCTAAAGCAGGGTACTAATGCCTGAGCACAGATAAACCTGGCACAGGGAAGGAGTTGGTGGGGGCTGAAGACAGTGGGCAGAAGACCTAGGGTTGCTTCATTCAAAGACAGGCTCTGGCCAGGGTCTCTGCATGTCAGCAGGTACAGAGGCAGGCTGGAGAAGATAGAGCCTCCTAGTCTGACTAGTGGAGAGGGCCATGATGCCATCACTGTGCAGCGAGGCCCTGTGAAGTGGATGCGGTGTTAGGGAGCACCAGGAGGGCAGCCAAAGAGGAGGATACAGGCTGGAAGAAGGTGGGGATGATGTGTCAGAGAAACTCAGCTCTGAATGGGCAGGTGACAGGTAGGATTTAGAAGGTACAGGTGGTTCCAGGCAAAGGTGGGGAAAGAATAGGGTGAGTAGACAGGGATGAGGCTGCAGGGGCTGGTTAAATTATGCAAAAGTGTTTGGGTTCCAGCTGATGGACCATGGGGAATCTACTAAAGGGATGAGGATGATCCTTCTGCACAGACAGGATGGCAAATAACACTTTGGGGGAGCAGACTACAGCCTGACACACACATCTAAGTCTAAGGGGAAGGAGGGGGGCTTCTTAAGCTTTTTCTTCTTGCATACAACCCAGTACTGCACCACTCCACCCAAGAAATGCAACCCCAGTGAGTGCTGCCAAAAATATCTTGGATTCATGCCATGGTTGATCTTGAACGAATGTCTTATGTTGACACATTCAGAAACCTTTCACAGTGGCCAAATTTCTCATGACCCCTGTATTGAGTTTCATGATCCAATATGGAGTCACAACCCACAGTTTGAGGGGCTCAGGTCTCAGGCAGGAGAGGACCCCAAGAAGACCATATCCAATGGGATATGAGGGCTCAGAGGGGCAAAAGTCAAAGAAACCCATTTCCGATTTTTTTTTTTGGTATTTGATTTGGGGACCACACCCAGTGGTGCTCAGGGTTTACTCCTGGCCCTGTACTCAGATGTCACTTTTGGGGGTGCTGGGCAACCAATGTTGACAACCAACATGCGATGCTGAGGCTGGAGCTGGGGTTGTAGCATGCAAGGCAAGCACCTTAATCCCTAGACTACCTCTCTGACTACCTACTTCTATTTCTTTCCTCTTGGTAACCAACGAACTCGTTTGCTGGACAAGTATTTGAAGGGTGGCAAGAGGACGAAAGTCGAAGCGGAGGGGAAGTAGTCTCATACAGGCTGGCCTGGAGGGTCTCTTGGGATACTTAGGTACCAATGATGACATCCAAGAGAATGTGAAGCCGAACTAAAACACGACAGGGTCTCCTCAGTGAAAGACCCTTAGAGTTACCTTTCAGAGCAAAGCCGTGCAGGGGCTGCAAGGCCAGGCAGACGGGTGTAACTGTAGCGGTCAGCCAGGTGATGGCTGCCCAGGGGGCAAGTAAATTAGCCAGCTGACACTCAGCACAGCCAATTCCTCCTGGAATTTAATGAGACCAGAAAGGGAACCGCAGACACGCCAGACAACAGATGATATTTAGTTCTGCTCTTTTACCCTTTCATGAGCATATATTGCTTTGTACTGGACTAATTTGAGTCCAGCCCCTACAAGCGATGATAAGCTTTCTTGACCTTCCTTGTAGGAATAAGTTTTGCAAATATTTAAACTGCCCCCACATTCAATAAAAAGATGTGAGCAAGGATGGATCAAGGGGAACAGAAGGTTCCTATACCCAACACGGCCTGCTCCACCCGGTATTAAATAACTAATGCAAAGACCTCAACATTGTTAGGTGGTTTAATTGGTATTGATTTCACTGGTTGAGGGGTATGATGGAAGAGAACGGGGCACTGAAAAAGAGAATTTTGTCAGTGTAATAAAAGGCACAAAAACAGAACTTTACCCTGAGTGTCAATCTGTACTGTAATATTGAAGAAAAATGTGTCTGCTGAAGTTAATATTGCACGGCCTCTCTCCTCTGGCTCAGTTCAAGAAAAGGTCTTAAATAAATGTTAAATAATGAAGTCTAACAAATGCATCCTGCCTTAAATCAAATGTTAAATCAATAGCATACTTGGATATAAGAAATACATCCGATTCTTTGCTAGACTCACTCTGCTTATTCAATTCATAATTCTTACACTTGGCCCTCCCGTTGATCATCGATTTTGCTCGAGCGGGCCCAGTAACATCTCCATTGGAGATTTTGTTGTTACTGTGTC
>JAOXYA010039575.1:0-12631 GCA_028565675.1 Sorex palustris
CAAGTGCCCCGCTCCCTGTGCTCTCGGGCCCAGAGAAACTTATAAGAAAGAAAGAAAGAAAGGAAGGAAGGAAGGAAGGAAGGAAGGAAGGAAGGAAGGAAGGAAGGAAGGTACTCGAGCATTTGATTTGACTCCTCGCCCCCCACCACCAACATACACAACGAGAAATGGTCATCTTGGTAGAGATGGAAAAGAAAAGCCAGAGATGGCTTTATTGAGAAACAGTCCCGGCAGCATGGCGGACCGGGCAGTGGGCGCACCCTGGCCCCGTCCAACTCCTGTGTCTCTGGACTGTCCGGTGCTGGACCTCAGCCCCGGCTCCCACTACCCAGGACGGAGGTGCTGAGCCCGTGTTTGTTCGGCTTTCTTGATGCACTCCAGTTCAACGTGGGGGAATTTCCATTGATTCCTTTCCAGAATATTCCCTGCAGACAGTGCCAGGGGCCGAATTAATCCCCGGATTTGTACCCTGTGAGGCGGGCACTGATTGCTGCTCCTTTTACAGTGAAATAAAACACACGTTGGCCGCAGAGCCGGAATGGCACACAGTAATTGCGGGCTAATATTCTCCTTCACAGCTGACAGTGTTTAGATGTTTTCGGCAGCCGGCGTGCCCAGCCCCGGCGCTAAGTGGCCGTTTGATGGCGGTAATAGCAGGAAGGGCCCGCTCCTTACCCAGAGCCAGAGTGTTATGACAGCGTTTACATGGAAATTGGAATCTTCATTTTTCTCTCATTTTTTTGTTGCCATTAGAAGACCCGTGCATGTGGGTTGCCTTGGTGGTGCTTGAATATTAATGGGATTTCTTATTGAACAAGTACTCCGTAGTTGATGTGACCCAAAGGATAAAATTAATTTCCCAAATCTCATAAAACGGGCTCGAGCGCCAGGCCCAGGGGAGGTGGGGAGCGGAAGAGACCCGAGCATCAGGGCCGGCGCTGGTGAGGCTCAGCTGCGTGCTGGGGACACTGTGTGGGGACAGTGGCCATGGCCAGGGAGGGGGGACGCCCTCTGCCCCTGGGTGCCACCGTGTCCACATTCCTGGCTGCAGGCTGGGCTGCTGTGGAGGGGTCATGCCCGTGGGGAGTGACCCTGCAGGCCTGCCTGCATCTCTGCTGTTGGCGCCGGTCAGCTGCCCCACTGGACGCCGTGCCAGAAAGATGCCCTGTCCAGGAGGTCTGGGACGCCCCAAACACAGTGGCAGATGAGGCAGGGGAGGGCCTGTCCCTGTCCTGGACACGAGGCCAGGGGCCGGGCTGGTCACCCTGGATGGGCAAGCTGCAAGGCAGTGAGGGAGGCTAGGGAGGATCCCCCCACGAGGCAGGAACTGGGGTGTCCTTGCCGGGGCCAGTGGCAGCCCCAGGGCGGCTGAGGGGTCCCGAGATACTGGGGTGGGGGGCGGGGCAGGTGGTCCAGTGCCCGCGACTCTCACCACACCCGGACTCCATCCACTTCTGCTCGAGCCGGGAGATGCCGTGCCGGGCGGCACAGTCCGGCAAGGTGCCCAGGACTGAGGGTGCCACACGTCCCTGTGCCCTCCAGGCACAGCTGTGGTCACAACCCCCAGGGCCTGGGTCCTGGCCAGCACAGGTGCCTCGGGCAGCGTAGGGTCTGGTCACCCCCCTCTCGCTCCCGCACTGACCCCGAGGAAGGCGGAAACCCCTCCCCAGACGTGCCCATTGGTCGTGTCGGCCTGAGCAGCCCGTGGTGGCCGCCCAAGCAGGGCGCCTTGGTGGCTCAGCTGCACCCCCCAGCCTGTGGAGAGACGCTCCTGTCACCACTCAGACCCCAGCCCAGGTGTGCGGCCTCCCGGACACGCTCTCTGTTGAGTGGCGTTGGCACGTGGGCATGTGCAGAGCGTTGGGGCGCCAGAGGGCAGACCCCCCCGCCCCGTGCTGCCGGATGAGACCCCGTCGAAGCAGCCGCATGAGCAGTGGAGCCCCGAGCCCTGGAGCCCTCCGGCTCCAGCAGCGACCAGTGGGGCCCCGGGACCCGGCTCAGTCTTTGGCGCAGGTACCCCAGAGCACTGTCGGCCCAGAGTGAGCTCTGCATCCCACCACAGGAGGTGGCCTCAGCACCGTAGCCTCAGGGTCCCGGCAGCCGGGCGAGTGGTCGGTGAAGGCGAGCTTTCAGGTCCCCCCCAGGCCCCCCCAAACCTGCAGACCTGCTGAGACAGCGGGCTCGCCCCGTGGTGCGGGGCACAGGCAGCACGGTCCAAGGCTGTGTTGGGGTCCCTGGGGTGCCAACCGGCCCTGCCTGTCCCGCGGAGCTCCCGTGTGCCCAGCCCAGGCTCAGCCAGGACGGCTGTGAGGGAGTCCAGAGCTGAGGCCTCTTCTGTCGCTCACAGGCCGGCATCCACCGCGAGGCTCCTGCCAGTCAGGGGCTCTGATGTGTCTCTGCGCCTGGAATAGCTCCCCACCTGACGTCAGTGCGCTGGATTTAGCCTCGCTCTCACACGAGGAGTCAGGGCTCCAGACTGTTACTGGATGGGGCAGTTTGGGAGGCCGTGTGTCACGTCTCGCTCTTCATGACCAGGCGTGGTGACGGCTGGTGAGCGCCAGAGATGCCGTGGGGGGACCCGGCTGCAGGCGTGGGGGGCCGGTACTCGTGGCTGGCAGACGGGGTGCCTTGAGAGGCTCCTCGATCTTGAACTCTGACCCATCGGGTAATGAGGGCACTTGAGGCCCTCCGACCCGGGAGCTGGAAAGCGAAGTTCTCCACATTCACCGTTTCCTCCTGGGGTTGTTTTTCGAGATCAGGAAAGGAAATAGTCACTTTGGAAAGTGTCAGAAATGGCCCTGTGGTGGCTGGTCGGCGTGACCTCGGCAGGAGTGTGTGCTCCCCTCGGACAGGTGCCCTGGGCTCCGCGGCCTCAGCTGGCCTGCTGGGGCCTAGCCTGACTCGCGTGTCCAGGAGCCGGGCGGGCGGCTGAGCTGCGTGGGAGACGGAGGCTGGCCGGGTCCTTCCAAGCCTGGCCCACGGTGCCCACACGATGCCCACTGCAGGCTGTGCCACCCGTGCTCAGGTGCCCGGGAAGCCGCCCACCAGGCCCTGGCTGCGGGGACAGCTGCCGGCCAAGCCTGAGCCTGGCTCTCCCGAGACTTCCAGAGCTGACAGGATGCCCATCTTCCCGGGGACGGGGGAGTCATTTCTCAGAGCCCGTCAGAAGAAGGCGTCGTCAGTGCAGGAACTTAATGAAAGTCGCTCGGTGCTGACAGGTGCCGGGCTCGCGGGGCAAGGGGGGGAGGATCTTTGCGGCAAGATTCATGCCTGGGGTCTGGATTGCGCGGAGGGGCTGCCCTGGCCTGTGAGCCTCTGGGAGGCCCTTTAATAAAGCCCGCACTCAGCCTCCCTACACTGTCTCCCCGGCCGCCCACCCAAGTCATCAGGAAGCACCTTGATATGCAGACATCAGCGGGAACGGTGGCCTTTTCCCACTGTGATCAGAAAAACCCTCGTTTCACCGGGAGGAATATTTGCTCTCCACTTGATAAGATTTCTGCCTCGGAACCCAGAACAGCCACGTGGCATCATTGGAGAACAGAGAAAATCAAGACCTCTGGGTGACAAGCCCCTCACAGACACGGTCTCCGCAGGGACCAGGCACCCCTCAGTGTTTGCCTGTGTCCTCAGCCTGAGCCGTTCTAGAATATCCCTGGCTCTAAGCAGGAGCCCAGCCCATTGGCTGTGGCTCCTGACTTTCCCTTCCCCCACCCGCTCTGGAGAGACTTGTCCCCTTTCCATCCCTGGGGCATTCCCACCTGGCCACTGGCCCCTTGCCTATAGGGCCGAGCCCCGCAGCGCCCGGAGCAGTGCAGTGGACACAACTACTGTCCAGAGACCTTACGTGTCCCGCCCTCTCAGTGGGCACCCGGGCCCCTCGAGCGTGTGACCGGGAGATGGAGAGCAGGCTTGTCTGCATCTGACAGCACTGAGATCTTGTAACACAGGCGACTGTGCTTTTAAAAGAAAGCAGCTGCCTCTCGGTGAAAGGTTCTGCTCAGGTGAGCGAATGACCATCACCCCACGGTTTGTCTCGGGACAGCGGTCTCTGCCCACACGCACCACACCACACCCCTTGCTCCGTGCCACTCGCCTTCTGTGGACAGGATCTGACCACGGGCTGGGAGGACGGCTGGCTGCCGAGGGCGTAACAGAGTGCATGTGGCTGCTTGCAGGGAGGGGAGAAGCGGTTGGACGTGGGATTGACAGGCAGCTGGTCGTGTAGGTCAGGGAGGGAATCTCACTGCCCCCGACCCAGTCTCCGCGAGGGCTTTGGGCATTTGTGTGATGGGACGGGACACTGGGCAGGCTTCGCCCCTGGCCTGGAGCGTCCCAAAGCTGCCGTGGAGGGCACCCAACTGGCATGCCCATTGGGGGAGCGAGCTTTGGGGTACGGGACGACCTCACTCGCCCCGGGAGCCAGGGACAACAGCACCGGGAGGCAGAGCAGGGGCAGCGCCCAGAGGCTGAGCCGCCCTGCCTGGCTCCCGGGAAGCCTGTGTGGGCAGCACCTGCCTCCTCCCTCGTGTATTGGATGTTTTGCAGCTATTCCTCCGGGATGGTCTTTTTCCAGCTGAGAACAGGCAATGGGAACAGTATAAACATGTCGGTGCTCTGAAAGTAAAATAATAAATAAATAAATAAGAATGCAATGTGAGGCCAGATACATCCACCCCAGATTAAGCCTCTCTTGACCTGATTGCTGAAGGATTGGGACCCCAAAGCTTCTGAATGAACATGGTTTAATAAACTCATTGTTGGTGGCAAGTTTCAACACTTAAACAAGTTTGTAAAAGACGAGTTTAGAAACTTCCCTCAATGTTTTCAGAGGACCAAGTGGTTTTTTGTTTGTTTGTTTCGTTTCGTTTTGGGGGCCACAAGCGATGGTTTTCAGAACTTACTCCTGATTCTGCTCTCAGCAATCACTCCTGGAAGGCTACAGGGTTCCAGGGATCGAACCCAAGTCTGCTGCATGCAAGGCAAGTGCCCTCTCCACTAACTCTCACTTGGACGCAGAGAGAGTGTTTTGCCAACATTTCCTGGGGCCCCTTCCTTGTCCCCAAACCTTTGTTCTTATCTGCTCCCACATTTCATCAAGCTGGTACCCACAGCACCAGCCCATGGGGGAGAGTGTGGAGAGGGGGTTCGCATCACGACATCCTCACTTGCGTTCTGCTGGGACGGGATCAGCACTGACTGTGTCCATACATGGGCAGCCACCTGCCCTGCTGTCCTGGGACAGGCACATCAGAGCCCCACTCAGCCCCCGGGAGACAACAAACACCCTGACCCACACAGGCAGTCACGGACTCGCTGGCTGTGACCACGCCCCCAGCATGGCAGCACCAGCTGTGGCACCCTCTGGCCCTGCCCCGCAATCATCCCCCCGACATCTCCTAGAGTAGAAGAGACGGTGCAGCCCACGGATCCAGGCGCTGTCTCGGCCAGACAAGGCTCCACCTTGCAAGGTCGATAGCAGTAGCTCTCTGGGAGGATTGGCACCAGGTTTCTTTTCATAGTGATCTGATTTTTATTAATTCATTTCTCATTTATTATCGTATAAATGACAGTAGCATTAACATTTGTGGATTTGACATTCGGTCACTGCCTGCCTGGCCCCTGCTTGCCTCAGTCTGTTTCCTCGGGCCTAACCTCAAGGTCTTCCATTCACTTCGAGTTAATGCCCGTGACGGGTGAGCCAGGGTCCAGTCGTCGCTGTCCTGCGTACAGTGTCCAGGTCTCCCAGCTCGGTGTTGGTCCCGGCACATGCACCCGGCTCATGCGGGGATGGTGTGGGCAGACGGTCTGCCTCAGTCTCTCCATTCCTCCCCCATCTCCGGGCTGCCAGTTGGTGACAGGGCATTTGCCCCAAGCTGAGTATCACGTTCTCTCTTGGCTTGGGTGTTCCATAAAGCCGTTGCCTTCACTTCCTGCTGTCAGCAGGGACATTACCCAGGAAATGCGCCCTCATGTCCTGCTGTCGGCCGTGACCTCACGTGCGCCCTGGCCTGGACGCTGCCTTGAGAGGGAGTGGCCATGGTCAGTGGGAGAATGGGTGTCCTGCCATCACCTGCCCCCCTCTGGGGTGCAGTGACCTCGGCTGCTGCCGGCCATGCTGGGCAGTGGGCCATGGTAGTGGTGTGTGGCTCAGTGACCTGTCCCCGGGAGGACGCTGGCTCAGCTCATCGATGACCATCTTGACTGGTCACCAGGTCCTCCAAGGGCGTGCAGGCTTCTGGGGTCCCAGGGGGCCACTTGCTCTCCTCGCTGGGTTGCATCAGCCGCCTCCTCCCTGGCGGGGCCTTGTTGCCTCCTCTGTCGTCAGCCTGGTGCTCTGGAAGCTTCCAGAAGGCCCTGGTGTGCTGGCTGCGGGGCCCTCCCTGCGCCTGGTCATTGTGCTGTGCCCAGCTTCCATCCTCCCTCCCCCACAGGGAAATCTCTCCCCAGGCAGGAGCAGGGCCCAGTCCTGGGCGCCCCTCCGGAAGCCTCAGCACGCTTCTCCCCGACCCGATCTCACCCTGAGCCGCCCTCCAGGACGAGGGAAGTGCCCCCGGGGTGCAGTTTCCAAGGCTGCCCCCTAGAGAGGGTGGCTTGGAGACGCCTGGGTGCTGCTAGTGCTCTGGGCGTCCCTGAAGCAGGGCTTGTCGTCACGCAGAGTGGCCCCTGGCACAGCTCGCCAGGGAGGCGGGCGTGGGGCAGGACTTGGGCAGGTGATGCCAGGGACCGCCCAGGCACCCTGCAGGGGGATAGCGTCTCCTGAGCTGGCCTTGGGGCCCCACAGGTCAGGGTCCAGCTGGGGCACGTGCTCACCCCCCGGTCCCACGTGGCTTTCCGGGGGCCTCCTGGGGCCTCTCCTGCCGTGGCACCGGCTGGCCTGAGGTCTTTGGTCGCGCTGCTGAGTGAGCCGGGTCTGAGCCGGGGTCCCGCGCCTACCTGGGAAGGGCCAGTGTCCGGGCTGGACGGGTGTTTCCCGGCCGCCACCAGCTGGACTTTGATGAGGGGCGGCTAATCCCTCAGAGCTTTCTGAGCCGTTTGTCTCTCCTCTCGAACCCATGACCCGGGTGATGAGTGAGTCCCCTCCCTGGGCCCAGGGCTGCGAGGACCCTCATCCATTCACGTTCAAGTGGGACCTTCCTCGATTTCCAAAGTGAGCTGGGCCGCAGCCTCACCCCGAGCCACCAAGCACCCGCGTGGCTCTGTCACTTGGCCCTGGCAAGACGGCCTCGCTCTGTGTGAGCTGGAGGAGGGGACGCGACGGGCCTCGAGGTGCTGCGGAGCGAGGCCCCCTCCTTCCATAGAGCAGTGCCAGAGCCGCGTCTGGTGTCCCTGACGTCCCCTCACAGGCCCTGAAATGTCTCTGAACCGCGCGTAAGGCTGGCCCTGTCCAGTCGTGCCTGCTGGGGTGGCCTGCCTGCTGGGCACTCGGATGTCAGCGGAAGTCTCTGGGCGTCTTCGGTTCCGCTTGTCGGCACTCCTGGTTTTGTTTGATTTCCTGCAGTGACCCCCAACCGTGCTCACAGGGCCCCGGGTTGGGCACTCCCAGAGTCTCTCCACGACTGGGCCACACAGCCCAGCTGGCGTCTGGCCAGCTCGGGTGGCCTGGAAGGACACTGGGGGAACAGCAGGGACACCCCCAACAGCGCTTGGGCCTCGTGATGCTGGAGGTGGAGCCAGCGCCCCCCGAGGCATCCACACCAGCAGAGCCACGTCCAGAGTGCCCAGCTCCCCCCTGGACTGTCTCTCAGCCCATTTCTCCTGGTTCTTACGGACAAATCCGATGCCATCCCACCTGTCAGAGAGTCTGCTCCTGGGGGAGGAACCGCGGCCAATCCCGGCATCACAGGGAGGGGCGCGTCCTGGAGGGGCGTGTGGGGCAGAGCTGCCCAGCTTGTTTACTGCCATCCTGGATGCTGACCACCCCCTGAGGTGCTGGTCCGGTCAAACCCCAGTCCTCAAGTGTGCATGGATGTGAGCTGCCACTCGAAGCAGCTGGTCTAAAACCTCGTGCAAATATATCATCTATGAACAGGTGTAGAACGTACACCTGGTATATGATGTTGTATGCCCATGTGTAGGCACCCAGGAAAAAGGAGCCTGAGCGTAAACATGTCAACTCGCCCAAACATGCTGAAGACCAGAAGAGACCAGCCTTGCTTGCCCTCAGGAAAGCAGCTATAATGCCTCCATCCTCTCAAATTCACGATTCCAGGTGCTCTATTTTGATGAGAAAACTGTACAGGGTATCTGTACCTGCTGCAGGGGTGAGGCATGTCTGCTGCAGGGGTGAGTCCACCTGCTGCAGGGGTGAGGTCCGCTTGGCCCGTGGTCTCCTCAGGAATTGTTGAACAGACGGTGAGGAGTGCAGGTGCTGTGGATCTGTGTGAGTCCTGTCATACATGCCCCTGGCATGGTGCTGCCACTGAAGACACGACCCAGAGCCTTTGTCTCCCGTCTCTGGAGGATAATTAGGTTGTTTGCCTGACACCTTCAAAGTGCCAGTAACCTGTGGGTTTTAAAGGAGAAACATTTGCTCACGGTTTCCTGTTCTGGGGTTTTGTCTCTCTCTCTCTCTCTCTCTTTTTTTTTTTTTGGTGGCTCCTGTTAGAAACAAATTTAGCTGAGCCGGCTGAGATCACTCACGTGAGGGGGCCATAACAGGTCTCGTGACCCTTCCCTGGTGCAGGCGGGGGCAGGGCTGCGAGGGAGGGCCGAGGCGGGTGTTCTCATTCTGCTTCTTGGTCCTTTCCTTCCCGGGGGCCTCCCGCAGAGCCCCACCACTCCAGCCTCCCCTGCCATGCAGGGCCTGCGGTGATCCCAATTTCAGCCCTGCCCTGCAGGTCCCAGGGATCCCCAGCCTGTGTCCAACGGTGCTCAGACCTCCTGGACCCCGGGGTCCATCCGAGGCTCCAGCAGCCTGTGGGCAGTCCCCAGGCTCCACAGCTGGAACCTCCACTCAGGAGCTCCCGTCCGTGCGCCCTCCTTCCCGACATACACGCGGGTGCTGGTCCTGACACGTCGGGGGGGGGGGCATCTGGACCCTCTGGAGTTACCCCCCAGGCTCTCGAGCCCTGTCTCCCCCCGCCCTTCCCCTGCAGGAGGCTGGGGGTCTCGGGTGCAGCCACAGACACTGGGACCCAGCCTGGCCCTCGCATCCCTCCCGCTGCCTGCACTGACGCTCCCGGGCAGCCCAGCGTGTCCCTGCTCTCACTGAGACAGACAGGCCTACGCCTCTCTTCTCTTCCTGGGGGTCCGGGCTGGTGATGCCTGACCCTCTGGGGCAGGGGGTGCTCCTGTGCCCCCAGTACCAGAGAAGACCCCACTTTCAACGCTCCGTGCCCAGCAGGGCAGCGGGGATTCACGACACAGCAGAGCGCTGGCCCTGCCTTCCCCAAGCCTTGCTCAGAGGCCTGAGGCCTGGAGGAGAGTGAGGGGCCCCTTCCTGCCTCCTTTCACCCTAGGGCCACTTACACCCCAGGCCCCTTTCCAAGATGTCCCCGCCAAGTGCCACGGTGAGCAGCGTAATAAGATGCCTCCATGTCCACGTTGGGTCCTGCTGCGTCCAGGACTTGGTTCCGAGGCTGCAACTGCCCTGGGCCTTGCCCCAGCGCCAGTTGGGGCTCCTAAGCTCCGACCCCAATTCTGATGCACTTCCCTGCTCATCCCAGAGATATTAAATCAGCATTCTCTGGGACAAAGCTCCCAGACGGCTGAAGGCCACCAGGGAGGCCACCTCCATGGGAAGCCGGGCGTTGACCCTGAGCAGAGTTTACAGATGCCAAAGCACAGTAGTTTCCGGGCGGGGAGGGGATTTCACAGGACGTGTGGGAGAGCTGGGCCTGGCCTCAGCACTGAGTGCAAGAAACTCCTCGTCTGTTTTCTCCTCTTTTGTGGGGTCCAGGAAGGGTCTTCTCTGGGTAGGCAGGGCCCGCTGAGCAGAGCCATATTAGCGTGGGATCCCCGTAGCTCGTGCGTGAGAAGCTTATGTCTACACGGGGGCAAGGACTCGCTCACACATATTCCCCGGGCTCTGCTGGCCTTCGGGCCTCCTGGCCTCTGCTGGCCTCATCGAGATGCGGGCTGACATCCCCGAGGTCCTCCCGGTGCCCGGGACAGCCAGCAGGGAGCAGAGTTGGCAGCGGGCGACTGTGAGCTCAGCCTGTTGACGCCGGAGCAGAGACGGTGCTGCCCCTGTCCCATCTGCCCACACTCTCACCCCTGCCCAGATGGGGCGGCCTCGGGCTCCCAGAGTCATGGGCATCTAATTGCTTGCTGTGTCGACATCACGTCTCCGTACGTGTGCCCAGGGAGCCTGCGTCTCGCCTCCCAACTCAGAAGTCTCGTGGCGTGTGGCGGAGGCAGACACGGATTCCCCGAGGAGTTTTGCCGGTCTTCTTTCTCGCCATTTCTTCCCCTTCCTCCCCTTTATCCAGCTCTCTCCTTGGTTTCGTTTCCAAGGGAAACCCTGGGGCTTGGGGTAAGGCCCGTGGCACGTTCCCCGCCCCTCCCCCGCCTCACTCTCCACCCTGCTGACAGCCTCCTCATCCTCCTCAGGGGTCCTCCTGAGCCCCTGCCCATCCCTGGAAGGCTGTGGCCTGGAGTCCACCTCAGCCCTGTCGGGCCCTGCCCTGACCCGGAAGGCAGATTTGGGTGACGAGGATGCCTGAGTCCCGGGTGACAGGGTGACAGGGTGACGGGGTCCAGCTGGGATGGGGAGAGTCCGTTGAGTTGTAGGGGAGCACTGTGGGGCTGAGCAATAGAACGTAGTGGGGAACGCGTCTCCCTGGTTTGCAGCCCGCCGGGTTTGATCCTTAGCGCCCCACATAGCCCCCAAACCCACCAGGAGTGATCCCCGAGTACAGAGTCGGGAGGAAGCCCTGGGCACTGTGGGGTCGTGTTGAAACCTGACCGCTTCCCCCAGATACAAGCGGTTGTGCAGGAGAGCACTGTACGTGGGGTCGTGCTGCTGTCTGCCCAGGACCCCGAAGGTCTGGAGACCCCTGGGCATGAGGACACGCTCCCCCAACACTATGCTGCCCCCACCCAGTATCCAGGGCAGGAGGTCTGTGCATGTGTCCTGTGTCACAGGCCACCTGGTGCACCTCTCTTGGGCCCCCAAGCAATCTAGGGGTGAGTCACCTCAGTGTCACGCAAAGCACCTCCGTCTACTTAGCCCTCTGTTTCATGCATTTTTATTTACTAGAAAAAATGTTTCTCGAGGGCAGAGAGCTGGTTCTCTGGGTAAGGCAGAGGTCCGTGGCTTGCAGACGCTGATCCTGTTTGATCCCTGACTGAGGCACCAGGCATCACCCCGGAGCACAGAGGCAGGAGAAGGCCCTGAGCTCCACCTGGTGTGGCTCAAAATCAAGAAAAAAGAAATCAAAAGACATGTCCGTGCCGTTGTCGTTTCTGTTACCCTGTTTTCATATCACTTTGAACTTCTTGTATTTTATAACACCACACAATTATCTTATAAAGTCTACACCCCCTAAATATTAACATTTGGTGTTCATCCCTAATATTTACCCTGTTGTCAAGCGCTTCCTTTTCTTACAGTTTAAAAATCTCTGGAATGTATGTTACAGTACCAAAACTGTCATAAATAAGCAGTAATCACCAAATTGAAGAATAGATTTATATTTCCTCTAGACAATGGTTTCTGCTAATAATTTTCCAATTAATGGAAAATGATTTCCATTAGATTTTTCCATAAGTAAGGTAATAGAGAAACCGACTAATTTGGGATGGTGATTTACTCTTGAAATTTGCATATTTAGGGTAGAAAGCAGCAATAAAGGAATAAGATTCAATTTCACGCTGAAAATTGGTCAGGGGGAGTGAAGCCTTTTCATCTTCTGTGTTTGGAATATATTGGCAAAGACGCATTTTCACTTCGGCGTCTTGGAGTTGTGAATTGGGCATCTGCAGGAGATGCTGTCTCCAGGGTCTCCGTTGGCTGATGCGTTTCAACTAGGTGTCCTGTAAAACAAACGTAGGTTTCCTTTTGTTTCCCAACTGTGTTATCTCCATTGTAGAATTTATTAACTTTAAAACAACATTTATGCCTTTTGGAAATAGGTATAAATCACCGAAGAGCTTCAACATGAGAAATGTGTGGGTTGTTTACTCTTACAAACAGCTTGGAGTTTTTGTCTTTCCAGATGCAGGAATCGATGAGCTATGCTGGTGTTCGGAATATGATTTCTTTATATCTCTGCTTGATCAAGGACAGCAGGAAGCTGCTGTCGGAGATGAACGGGGAAATCCCCAAGCTTTGCCTCACGAAGCTGAGCCCCTCCAGATTTCTGTGGCTCTTTGGGGTTGATCTTTGGGGTTGATGTGGTGTGTGTTTTAGTTTGGGTCGGAGGGTGGCGTGAGCAGGAAGTAGCCGTGACGTCTGTTTCGCCTGGTCCCTGGTGGCTGAGCACTTACCTCACAGCCTGGCGCCAACTCAGGGTCCTTAGCATCTTTTATCATTTTGTTCTAAAGGTAAAGGTAAAGGCCCTCCTGTTGATCGTCGATTTGCTTGAGCGGGCCCAGTAACGTCTTCATTGGAGACTTTGTTGTTACTGTGTTTGGCATATCGAATGCGTCACGGGGAGCTTGCCAGGCTCTGCCATGCGGGCGAGAT
>JAOXYA010039583.1:0-12631 GCA_028565675.1 Sorex palustris
CCAGGCTCTGCCATGCGGGCGAGATACTCTCGGTAGCTTGCCGGGCTCTCCGAGAGGGGCGGAGGAATCGAACTCAGCTCGGCCAGGCTGGCTGCACGCAAGGCAAACGTCTTACCACTGTGCTATTGCTCCAGCCCTATGTGAGGTCAGAGGATAGCAAAGTGTACGCAGCTGACCTGGTCTGACCCCGGGCAGCACAGACGGTCCCTCGATCACTGCTACAAGGGGTCCCTGAGCACAGAGCCAGGAGTAAGCCCTGAGCACCAAGAACCAGAGTGGCCAAGAATAAAATAAACAAGACATGAGTTCTAAAAGCTGAGATAAAAGCAGTTCCTAACATGTTTTAAGTATTTCCTTTCCCCCTAATCAGGGGCAGTGTGTGTGTGTGCACGCGCGTGCATTTGTGTGTGTTCGCACATGTGTGTGTGACCAAGATCACACTCCTTTAATCCTTGACCTTAGAATAAGAGAACGAGGTGTGTTCAGGCATAGAAGATGGGCTCAAGTACCCCTACAGAGAACACGGGCCCGGAGAGCATGAGGGGAGCCACGTGTTCCAGGAAACTCAGTGGCAGCCCCATGACCCCAGAGCACGTGTGGAGGCTGTCCCCACCCCCCCATTCACCCCCGACTGGCCAGCATCTATCTCCCGCAAGAGGACACAGCCAGACCTTGCAGATGGACGTGCCCACTTCCCCACTCCCTCCAGACAGTGGGGTGCCGAGACCCCAACGATCTACACACACCGCCACACCCCCCACTCGGCCACCGGGGAACCTGGGCAGACTCGGGTGCGGGGGAGGGGGCGTGGCAAGATCTCGTGGCACCCTGGTGGGCCCCAGTCTGGGCTCGGAGCCGCAGGTACCCTTGGCTGGTTGCTGGTCCCCATCAGTCTCAGCCTGGGGGGGCGGGGGGCAGATGCAACCCACCAGAGTGAATGGGCAAATGTGGATTCCCCAAGGGGAAGCGGAAGAGCAGGGACGGCGAAGGCCAGAGAGAGCAGGGTGTGCGGGCCAGGGCCACAGAGGACACCGCCTCTGCAAGCATCCAGAATCTTCCCTTGCAGCTAGCCCCGCTGGCTCGCCTGGGCAGCTGTGACAGGTCCACACCACTCCCGGGAGGCCTTGGCAACAAAGGCTCCCGCTCAAATGGGCCAAGGCAGCAAGTGGGGGAGACTGGGGGAGTGGGGAGGGGCGCTGAGAGGGGTCCCTAAGGTACCGTCGGGCCGGACCCAAACAGATTCTGTTCCCTTGCTTCTCCCTCTACCTCGTAGTGTACTGCCCCTCTTCAGGGTTTGCCTTTCAAGGAGATGGAGAGTGGACGAGCGGTTGGCAGCGTGAAGGCACCTGCCTGAAAGCGCCAGGAGCAGGCAGCCTCGGCTTTCCCTCTCGCGGGATGCCACCTGCGAAAAGCAGGCCCGGCGAGGCAGGGCTCTTGGTTTCTCTCTTCCACCGGGCGAAGGCTGCGTGCGTGAAGCAGAGAGAAGCCGCTTGCCCGTCACCTGGGCTTTGGCCCTTTCACACGGCTCTCCGTTGTCTTTACTCGTATTCTGCTACCATTTCTGGTGGGTAAAACTGGTTGTCTCGTAAATTATAAAACGTTCAATTGCAAATCATCTATTGGGGGCTGTAATGGGGGAGTGGGGTTCTGTCCAGGGGAGGGTTCTGTCCTTGGCGTCATCCAGACCCTCAGCGGGGGCGCAGGAGAGGCACCATCACACCTACCCCGTCAGGCCGAGATGTGAAGGCTGGAGGACCCTGTTTCCGGATGGGTACTGCCAACCTCCGGTCAGAGAAGACGCAGCTCCCATCCCTACACTACACCCCGGCACGAGAGAGAGAGACGGGGGGGGGGGGGAAGAGAGAGAGAGAGAGAGAGAGAGAGAGAGAGAGAGAGAGAGAGAGACAGCACCTGCCCATCCCTGCTTCCAATCAAGAATAGAAGGGTCCCCCCTGGCCAGGGCACCCTTCCCGTCTCCCCAACACCTGACCGATGCTGCTGCTGCTCCTGGCAGGATGAGCAGCTCTTTATTACCCGGTGATGTGTACGAAATAACGCCCACAAAGACTTTGAAGATGAAAACCTCTGCAAGCGCTACATAATTTTGTGCTGGGCATTTGAACCCAGGGCCAGGGACAACAGACCAAATACTAGAAAGGTCAGTACCCGCCAGGAGAGTGTCTGCTCACCCACTGCTGCAGGGCAAGTCCTTTGTACATGCGCAAACGCAAACACACACACACACACAAACACACACACACACACACACACACACACACACACACACGGCGCCCGGGAGCAGCGGTTTCAGAAAGTGCCAATGAGCTGTTTTTTTCTGGGAACCATACCCCAGAGAAACTTCGGGGTCACATTTTGTGGGCATTCCTTCCGGGGTGTCTCCTCCAGGACGGGGCTAAAGTGCTCCCCATCTCAAGTGTCAGCTCGATTCTTCAATAGTCCTGCCCAGGCACTTCAGCAAGTTTATGCAAATGGACATGGGCTTGGGGTCAGGCTGCATCAGGCCGGCTTTCAAGGTGGAGCATTGACTGTCTGTCTGTCTGTTGGCTGACCAACAAGAGGACTCTGGCAGCGAATGGGGGGAAGGGGACAGCGGGGCACGCAGGCAGATGGCGTCCCTCACCGTCCCCAAAAGACCCGAACCTCACTGCATGTCGGCACACCCTTCGCCCACTGTCCCTTTCCCTCTCGCACAGACCTCTCAGGGCTCCCACACGGCGATCAGGTCAGGCTTGCCAAGGAAGCCCTGGATATGCCATCAGGTGAGAGAGAGAGAGAGAGAGAGAGAGAGAGAGAGAGAGAGAGAGAGAGAGTTAGTTGTGGACCCTGCTCCACGAGCTTGTGGCAAGAACGGTTTCCTCTCTCTTCCACAGGACAGAGATCGTGCAGAAGTCATGCAGTGGGCAGGGCCTTGCACGTGGCTGACCCTAACTCAACCGCTGACACCCCAGATGACCCCTTGAGCCCTGCCAGGAGTGACCTCTAGGAGAGCCTGAGCACCGCCAGGCATGGCCCCCAAATAAAAATGAACACAAGGAGAGAAAAGGGGGAGAGTAAGGGAGGTGCCCCTGGGGGAACCCAGCCCGCATGCGAAAACACTGCCCCCTTCTCACACAGCCCCTTCGCGGGGCTGCCCCCCTCCAGGACATCAGAGCAGAAGCTGCCGTCTGCGTTGGAGGGGCCACGAGGACCAGGACAAGAAGGAAGGAGCCGCTCCAGAGACCAGTCTGGATGGACACATCAGCCGCGCCCGGGGCCGGCACTCACAGCCTTCGGTCCACTCACAAAGCCAATGCCTGGGCACCTTGGGCCCCGGGCCAAGCCTCCTCCACGGTGCCCGCGCTGCAGCGGCCAGTCCCACGCCCCTGTTCACCTCCTCCAGTTGCTATGTTCAAGAGCCCCTCCCCGCTAAAAGATGAGAAAGGAAAGCCCATCAGGAGTCTCCCTTCCCGCCCAAGTGTCCAGCTGCAGGAGAGCACAAAGGGCCAGTCTCCCAGAGCCCCACCGAGCCGGCATGGAGGGCTGCCTCTGGACACCCAGGGATAGGGGGTGACAGCGGGCGCTAGGGACATGGCTCTCAGGGAGGGGCACTCACCGTATAGGCAGAGAGCCGGACCCCCAAGGAGGCCTCCCCACGCAGAAGCTGGCACTTCCCAGAAACCTGCGCACAGCAGGAGTCTGGCCCTGCCCAAGCGTCCAGCAGTGGGTGGGTGAAGGGCAGGGGGAGGGCTGGACGAGCCTCGCCCGCCCACCCTGCTACCACCATCCGCGTCTCACCATCCGTGCCCATCACCCATCAGGCGTGACCCCTGCGGGCAGGCAGAGTCAGGAGCACGCCCTGAGCAGGGCCCAGAAACAGAAAAAGAAAATGAATAAAGTTTTGGGGACTAGAGAAACACCACTGGGGATAAGGCTGCTGCCTTGCGCACAGCTGACCTGGGTTCGATCCCCCATGTCCCACAGGGTCCCCTGAGCCCACCAGGAGTGATCCCTGAGTGCAGAGCCAGGAATGAGCCCCAAGCACAGCAAGATGTGGGTCTTCACCCCCCCCACCCCGACCAACACCGAAAGTTTGGGGAGTGAAAGAAATAGTCCAGGGGTTCAGACGCTTGCTGTGCACAGGGTGGGCCCCGGAGCCCTGGGCACCACTGGCTGTGGCCCCCAAGCCCCCAAAAATGTGCAGCTGAAGATACAGTGCACATCTGGTCAGGGCGTCTGCCTTGCCCACGGCTGGCCTGGGTCCCATCCCCAACACTGGATGGAGCAGAGCAGGAGCAAGCCCTGAGCACACCACACACACCCTCCCCCGTTACAGAAGCAAATCTCTTGCTCCTCCTCAAAAGAAAGGCTCACAGACTTTCTATAGAATCAGCAACGAAGACATGTGCCAGGAGAAAAGCCAAAAATAGCAGCGACCTCTCAACTAATTCGACATACAGCTGAGTTCCACGGGCCTTCATGAGCGGGGACTCAAGGCGAACTCTGCAGTCAGGCCAAGGCAGCCACCCTCGCACTGGACTCTGTGGTCAGGACGAGTCCAGGCTGTGCTCGACCCCATTCACTCACTCTCCAGTGTCCCCCAGAGTGCGGGTCAGGGAGAAAACTCAGCCTTTCACACGGCCTCGGGCACCCCCCAGAGAAGGGAGGGAAGGTAAACTGCACTCTCCCAGGAGTCTAAGCTGCCTCCTGCCCACGGGCCTCGGTGTCCTAGAGAGATCACTCCCTCGCTGGCCACAGCAACGGCCCCTGCAGAGCATACTCTTGGGGGAAGAGCTGAGCCCAGCAGGCTCTGAACCCGAGAAAACACCCAGTCAAAGCAGGCCAGGTGGGGAGGGGGTGCCCTGTGAGCGCTGACTGACGAGAAACTGCACCCCACAAAGAGAGGAGCCGCGACAGCCCGGGCCAAGAGTGACCTCAGCCGAAGAGACAGATGGGACAGGCACACTGCACACGGTCGTCCATGTCGCTGCAGACGCAGAGACCTGTGCCAGCCCCGCTCCCAAGCAAAGCCACGGTGGGCCGGCCAGACAGACAGAAAGACAGGGGGGCACCAGACACACCTCTCCCGCCAGCCCCTCCCTGCACGCTGCCCAGCACACGCTCAGCCCCAGCATCCTGCCAGCAGCCAGTGAAAGCGTGCCGCCCGCACGCGTCATGGGCTGACCAGGTTATTTCCTAGCACCAGTGTCAATTAGGCAAAGAGAAGAGAGACAAAGAAACCAAATGACAGGGCCCAGCCCAGGCCACCGGCAGGGAAGCCGGCTCGCTCCGCCCAGGCCTGTCAGTCGAGTCTTGTGCCCTGGACTCACTGTCCCCACGTGGGCAGATCTGAGAATGGTGCCCTGCCTGGGTGCGGGACACAGGGAGAGCGGAGATCGGTCCTGAGTCCCCCCCAGGAGGGCCTGGGGCAAGGCGCCGGGGCTCTAACCCCAGCCCAGCAGGTGGCCGGCTGTCATCCCTCACATGACGGCACAAGTCCACCAGGGAGAAAGGGCCTGGGCACGTGACACACGGGGGCAGGGCCCCAAGCCAGGGGCGGCAGAGATAACTGTTGGGAGCGCTCTGCCAGGCTGCCCCAGATGATCAGACACTGGCCTCGGCGGCACGTGGGGCAGAGAAAATCAACATGGCATTTGAAACCTCCACGGGCCTCGCCGGCGGGTCACAGGCGTGCCCACATCTAGGGAGCCAAGTTCCAAAGGCGTTCCTGGCCCGTGAAGACAGGGCAAGTTGGGGAAGGAGCTCTCTTGCTGATCGGGAGCAAGCGCTGGGGGCCTGGGGGTCGCCCCTGGGGAGGGGAGAAGCCAGCAACCCTCTGGAAAACCATCTGAAGACAGAAGTACGAAACGCTGGACGGTGCCCACTCAGGCCCGCTCCGCGTGGAGCAGGGGGTGGGGAATATAAATTCAGTCCCTGACCATCGGCACAGCCGCACAGGGCCAGAGGCGGGAAGCCCCATGCCGCAGCATTGGCCCACCTGACCCTCCTGAGGCCGGTGGTGGTGGCCAGCACAGACCTGCCTGCTTCCAGCTTCTCCCTGGGCGGTGGCAGCAAACCCCACAGGCACAGGGGCCAGCTAGGGCAGACAGGCAGCGTGTCTGGGGGACACTTGGTCTGGGCTGGTGTGTCCGTCGGGCCCTGGGGGAGCCCAGGCAGCGGCTCCCTCACAGCCGCTCGGGGCCACCTGGGGTAGCCTCCCTCCTCCTCCTCTTCCCAACCAACAGGAAACCTCCTCCGTGGTGTGGGCTGGCCCTGGAAGTCCCTCTCCACCTGCCTGTCCATCTCGAGGCTGTGGCTCTGACAGCCAGCTGTGGTGCCCACGGGGGGTGGTGCTGGAGGTGGTGGGGGCACCCTGGGCCCTGGGGCACACGCCACCTGTGCCCCTTCCAGGTCCTAGAGGCACCTGAGGGCTGGCCGCGCCAGCCCAGAGTCACCTTGGGGTGTACACACGCTCACCGGGAGTGGCACTTCCTTTGATGGGGGCCACACCTGGCGGTGCTTGGGACTCACACCTGTGGGGATCTGGGGGTGCTAAGGGGTGCCGGGAACCGAACCCGGGTTGGGCACATGCAGAGCCAGCACGATCCCTGCTGGGTTGACCAGGTGCCACCCCTTTCACAGTAACCATAAACGGGGGGGGGGGGGGAACTGCAGGGACAAGATGCCCAGCTTCAGGCTGCGGGGGGACACCTGAGCCAGACCTGGGACCCAACGCGTCCACGGTTGCCCTGGGCTGGGGCAGGGGATGTTGGAGTGTGTTCCGTTGGTGCCTCACTGTCTCAGTCACACGCACCAAGCCCCAGTGACACGGAGGATTTGTGGCCCATCTGTCCCCTTCACACCACCCGTATTCCTTCGGGGCTATCTCTGACTGTTGGCACCAAGCGATGTTTCACTGTGCGCTGGCAACTCTGACTCGTAATCACTGTTTTCCCCCAGTTTGCCATTAGTCTTTTTTTTAAAGACTGTTTTAAATGAACATACGAAAACAACTGGAGTGGGCTGAAGCAGCAACAGCGGTTAGGGCGCTTGCCCTGAGGGCAGTCCAGGTTCACCCCTGAGCCCCCCACAGGGTCCCCCTGAGCACTGAGGCAGGGAGAAGCCCTGGGCATTGGTAGGTGTGGCCCTAAAACCAAAAGGAAAAAGAAGAAAAACTGTATTTGGCATTGGTGGGGTGACAGTTCTCGGACTTTTAATACAGGTGTTCATCCTGTCAGCCGGCACGCTGAACAGTCTCCCCCTGCCCCGTCTCCACTCACCCCCGTGATTCCTCAGCAGCACCTGTCGTGAGCCCACAGGCCCCTCTCTGCATGGAGGTCCCCTGAGCGGGCCCTGCAGCACGTCACCCCTGAGACCACTTCCTCTCGCCCTGCTGGCTGACCCGTCCCCGCCACCACAGAACAGGCAGCAAAGGCCGAGCCCTCCTGAACAGGGTGGGGGAACTACCCTGGGGCCTGCCCCTCTTTCTCAGAACGGACACGACCACATGGACGAACAGGGAGGTGCCAGCAGGGCCCCAGCAGAAACCCAGGCAGATGCTCCCTGCAGGGCCCGGCCCCACGGTTCTCTGCTGGGCCGAAGCAAACTGACCTGCAGCCCCGAGCCCACAGTGCATGAAGCTCCCAAATCACAAACTCTACCCGCCCCCGCCCACTCCCGCACTCTGCAGCCGGACAAGAGTCGACACGCGGCTAATTAAAACGGGCAGTGATCTACATCGTGGGTATATTTATCACCAAAACGAGGTTAGAGCCGGCCACGGCACCCCTGGCAGTCAGCTAAGGGTTCCTGAGTCACGCCCACACTTCTCAAGGAACAAAGCCCAGGAGACCCTCACACCTGCCCCCTCCCGACACTTCCCAGCCACACGGCAGTGGGCACTCGATGCTGGGCACGGACACAGAGGGGGTTCTCCCAGGGAGCGAGGTGGGACGGCCAAAGGGGTGCGCCCAGTCACCAGGTGTGAACTGGCTGGCGTGTGCTCCGGGAGGGCACCCACCCCACACAAACTTGCACGCACACACATGCACACGCAGCACACATGCACATACACAAGCACTCACGCACACACGCACACGCTCACATACACACATGCACATGTTCACACACGTACATGCACACATGCACATGTTCACACACGTACATGCACACATGCACATGTTCACATGCACACACGCACACATATGTTCGCACACACAGGCATACACGCACATACATAAGCATGCAAGCACACACATGCATGTACATGCATGCACACGCACATGTTCGTGCACACACATGCACGCACATACACAAGCATACACACGCACACAAGCACATGGCCAACTTGACAGAGAGGCACCCACAGGGCCGCAGGATGGTGGGCACGGTGGGTCAGAGGCCCCTGGCACACACACACAGGCCCCTGCAGGCCCCTGCCCCAACCGTCCTCCTCCTCCCAGGCTCAGAGGCACAGGGCAGGCCCTTGCATGGGCCCCAGCACGGTGACCTGTCAGCCTGAGCATCCACAGGGGCAGCGTTCCCTCGGCCCCTGCTCGGTCCTCCCAGAACATCTCTGGTGCCGTGAGACGGGGCTGGTCCCAGGCCCACACATATGGACCTGCCCTTCTTGCTGCCCCTTCGGGCCCACCTGGAAAACAAGGGGCAGAGAGCAACTGACCAGTCCACCCATGCTCACAGGACCACACAGCCCTCCAAGGGAGAATCCCAATGGCGGCCAGCACCCCTCCATCACCATCAGCGGACACACCCTCCCCAGTCCTCTCCTTCCTGCACTGGGGTACCACTGTGAGTCCTGCCCACAGAGGGACACTGAGTTTGTGGGTCAGCCCACAGGGCACTTCAGCAAACAGCCTGTTCACTGCAGGAAGTGGAGGAGGGGATAGCAGGGCGGCGTGCTTTCCAGAGAAAACGCAATCCAGCCCCATCAAGAGAAGAAGCCATTCCACGGGACGGTCAAGTCAGGCTATTAAGAATCTGACGTTTCTCTGGAATCCTGCCAAGAAGGGGAGATAAGATTTTTCTTTTCCCTATGCGAAGTAAATAAACGAGAAATAAATAGCAGATATGGCTGATCTGGAGTACGAGCTCTGCACACACGTCTCCTGCCTTCAGTGAGACACATCCCAAATTCACCCTGACCTGCAGGGTCCGGGAACCCCACCCTCAGCCCCATCTCTCTTAAGACAGCTGAAGGCTGCAAGTTAAACCACGTCTTCCCCTTTTGAACAAAACCACTGGTTTCGTTTCAACCACGCTTAATTATTTAGATGGCTCAGTGAATGGCTCCAAGTCTGCAGGTGAATCTTGGATGGGTAAACGGCAGAGGGGAAAAAAATACTACCCCACGACCGGAAGTCAGTCTCTGCGTCTCAATGAGAAGCTCTGCTGAATGCTTCTCTACTGCGCTTCCTTGACATCTAGAAAGTCACTTCTAGGATAAACGGGAGCCATCGAATGGCTTTCCTCCACGTGCATCCCCAGAAGAGAGGAAAAGCCAGCATCCACCGCTGGCTTCTGATCCCCTCAGCTTCCCTTTCTGAAATACTGAGGGTAGCCAGGACGGACTTCCCCGCACTCTCTCTGTGCTCACAAAGCCCAAACTTCCAGGCTGGGCTGTGGGGGGCTGTGTGGGGGGGCGGGGGGAGCAGCTACGTAAGTGGTGTGAGAAGCAGTGCTGTCAAGCCCAGTTCCCCAGCTCCCAGGGGCCCCTGAGGGTCCGTGTGTGTGCGTGTGCGCAATTGAGTTTGTGTGCATGTGTGTGTGCGTGTGTGCATGTGCATGTGCACTCAAGCCACGGGGTGAGAACTTAGCAAGGGATGCCCACAGACCCCATTTCCCACCATGTTCGCTGGGAAGGTGAAATTTCATGGGGAAAACGGGCCGGCAGGCCGAGCCACGATGCTTCAGAACAACCACACATCTTTCTTCTCAACACACTCACTTAATGCCAACCTAAAACATGCCGGGCAGGTTAAAAATAATGCATTTATGTAAGCACCAATCCCCCACGCGCACACACACACACACACACTCTTGCAAGGTTAAATAGAGAGCTTTGAAAGAATGATTTATGGCCACAGGAACAGAGCCCCAAAATAGATTGGCAATAAAAGTGATTGGTCCCAGGGGGGGGTTGCGAAAAAGCCCTGATCCTTGAGGCGTTGGGGAAAGAGTCTGGGCTGCGCTTCTGGGCCCCGCCCCCCCTGACCCCCCCCCCCCGCTACCACCAACAGGGAAGCCCAATTCATATCATCAAAAAAAAAATTATTATTTTAAACAAAACCAAACTGGACTGTGAATTCTGGAATGCCGCCCCCCACCCCACCTCATTTGGGTCAGAAATCTGCTTTATCTCCTTAGGGTGCTGGGCTCACGCAGGGAAGAGCCCAGAGGGGGCACTGACTGATTCACCGCCCCCCAGGCTCAGTTACCCTCCCATGGAAGGGATGGTAACTGAGCTGGGAGCAGGGGGGTCCGTGACAGTCCCATGCCACACAGCAGCAGTGACAGCCTAGGAGGTGGGACAGACCCCCACAGCGAAAGAGGCCCCGGGAGGGATGACCCTGCTCTGAAGCCACAAATGGATAGCCCGCCCCCCCCACCCCGCATACACACCCCGAAGGCACCCACAGAATCCCAGGAAGAAAAACTGAGCCCCTGGACCTTCTCCCCAGCCCCCGTCCAAGGGCAGAACTCCAGTCCCCACCCCCGGGCCGACCTTGGCAGCGCCTCTGCCCGGAGCTTCCGGTGACGGAGTCACCACATGGCAGCCCGTTCTATTTATGAACTGCTCTGATTGTTTCAAAGTTCTAGGGCTGAAGCTGCCCTCCCGCCGGTCAACAGTGCCAGCCGTGTGCTGTCTGGGATGATGAAGAGAAGTGTCTCTTCTCTCTGGATTCTCTTGGATGGGGGGGGGGCGGTACAGCGGGGTCTGGCTGGGGATCATACTCAGGGCTTACACATGCCAGGCCAGTGCTCTACACACCCCAGCACCTACAGAGAGGGGTTTCAACGGAGTCAAGAGAGACAATAAGGGACACTGGTCAAGAGAATGGGGGTGGGGAGGGCTGAGGAGCTCCCGGCCCAGCCAAGCAGGCCCACTGAGACAGAGGGGACCTGTGGGGACACGCTCGTCCCCATGCCCGCAAGGTCTTCCCTGGAGCCCAGGAACCCAACCTCCGTGCTCCGGCAGCCTCAGAGCCGACAGCGCTTCTCACATCCTCATAGCCACCTGCCAGCCAGTCTCTTCAACAAGGCCACTCTGCCCACTAGACCAAGACGGGTCCCATCCCTGCAGGTGGCAACACCCTCTTCCCTCGACCACATGGCAGGGCCCCAGATGCCCGATCCCAGATCTGGGCCAGGGATTCAGGGACTCAGAGCTGCCACAGAGAGGAAAGATGAGGCACCCTGGGGAGAGACTCATTACTCTCCCCTTCCCCCCCAACCCATTCTTCCGAATAGGTTCAGGGCTCGAATAGGTTCAGGGCTCGAATAGGCTCAGGGCTCGGAGACATCCGGCCAAGAAGCCCAGCTGGATCATTTGGAGAAGGCACTGGGCAGCACAGCCTGGTTCTGCCCCATCCTGGGGTCTGCAACCAGGTCACCCAGCACAGAGACCCCAACAGCGATTCCTCAGACAGCCAGAAGCTAGAGTGGAGAGCCCGGGCTCAGGTGTGCCGCATCGGCCAGGGTCCACCGGAGTCTTTGGGGGGACTCGGGAACAAAAGCCGCGTGCCCTGAGCAGACAATCCGCACAATCGTGAGCTCGGCGGCAGGTCTGGCGCCCACCCCCCACCCACCCCACCACCCCCCATTCCCTCCCAGCCCAGCCGGCTCCCCGTGCCTGCATGCGTGCGTGCGTGCCTGCGCACAGGATCCGGATCCGTGAGAGGTGACAGGTGGCAGGGACAACGGAGGAGCCAGGCTAGACGCTAGCTAGCTCCGGGGCACAAGGGAAGACGTCCCAGTTCTGCTATTCTGAGGTGCGACTGGCGTGGTGTTCCCCTGCAGGCGCTGGCCTTAGCTGGAACCTCTGCCGGCTTCCCAGAGCACGGTCCTGGGGAGGCTCCTGGGGGTAGGGAAGCTCCAGTGCGCCGCAGAGCCTCCGCCTGTCACTCCCAGCCACAACCAATGGGGTCAAACCACTCCAGGTTAGCTCGCCCCCCGCCCCCGCGGTGACCACACAAATTTGGGGGAAGCCTGGGGAGCTGGAGGCAAGGCAGAGCTCAGCGCGCGGGCCAGTCCCCCTCCCGCCACCCAATGCCGCCCTGCGTCCTCGGCTCGACCCCCACCGACCTCAGCCAGGTCTGAGGACTCGGATCTGAGGACCCCGCCCGGAGGCCCCCCACCCCCCACATCCGCACCTCGGGAACACCTCGGGGACACCTGAGTCTTTCCCACCCCGCTGCGCCCCTGCGTGCGCCCTAGGCGTGCGCCCTAACGCGGAGTCCCCGGCAGCCCCCCGCCCCCACACCCCGCACCTGGCCCTCCCTCCTGCGACCTCGGGCGCCGGCGCTGCATTCTCCCGGCCGCGGGCCCCGCCGGGGACGCGGGGACGCGGGGACGCGGGATCTGGGCCGGGCCGCCGCGGGGAGGCGCCGCCGCCGCC
>JAOXYA010039593.1:0-12631 GCA_028565675.1 Sorex palustris
GGCCAGCTTATTGGATACAGTAGAGACATTTCTGGAAAACTTAAAACTAAGGGGCCAGAGAGATAGCACAATGGGTAAGGTGCTTGTTTTGCATATGGCCAACTCAGGTTCAACCCTGACACATCATACAGTCCCCCAAGCTCTACCAGGATTGATCCTTGAGCACCACCAGGTGTGTGTGGGGGAAACCTGCTTCTGATGGTTACAGACACAACCACTGTCCGACTCCCTGGGAAAGACTCAGCAGTCCATTCAAATTGCAAACTGACTCTTCCGCTCAGTCCTCTGCTGGCCCCGGCTTATGGCTCCTCTGCTCTGACCTGAAGAAACGCACCCAGGATGTTGCCTTGGTTGTGGACTTGGTCCTGCCCCAGAGTGTCCACTAGTCATGGCCTTAAGATCACAGAGTTTCTGTCTGTGCATCTACACATCTGCCACCAACCCCACCCCAGACACTCCTTGAAAACTCACTCTGGTTTCCATGCCTAAAAGTGCTCTGAGATCAGCAGACTTAGGAGGGTCCCTGGAACCTTCTCCCTCGGGGACAGTGGCAGTAGGTGCAGGCTGGGCACACCATGAACGGGCACCCTAGAGCCACATATCTGGGTCACTGGGCCCTGGCCCTGCCATGCATTGGTATTTGATCTGGGGGCCCTGGATAGAAATGTCCAGCAGCTTGAAGGGTCTCTGTGGGTCCCACCGTACTGCATGTCTCCACACCAATTCCCCCTAAGGGACTCAGCTGTCCCTTCCTGCAGCCACTCCCCCTGAATCCCGGGGATGGCTGGGACTAGGGACCAGGAAGGAGGGTGGCTCCCAGCCTGGGGCAGTCAGTGAGGCTGAGCGCAGGGAGAAGGGGAGGCCAGTGGTATGGGGGTCGCCCACCAGCATCCACAGGACCCTAAAACATCAACAGCCAGAACAGCGGGAACAGCAACAATTGGGCAGGGGCTAGGCCATGCGAGGGGCCCTGGGGTGCAGGGAAGCTGCCCAGGCGCCTGTGTGCTCTGTGGCTTCTTCCCTATAGTGATTCTGAGAATATGCTGCAGTGGGACCTAGAGCATGGGGGACCCAGATGGTGACTGAGCTGGGAGCACCCGCCCTTAGTGAGGCCCTGAGCCAGCGCTGTGCCTACAACTCACTGATGCCCCCTACTGGCCAGGAAATTTAACTGAGGCACACAGAACACACCAGGTCCCTTCCTAATGCTGGTGGCTGGCTGAGATGGGCCTGAAGCGAGGTCGGATCCCAGTTCTTGCCCATCCGCGGGCTTTCATAGTAGCCTAGAGCCCCGGGCTGCTGTGGAAAACTTGCTTCACCTCTCAAGGCCTCAGTTTCCCTGAAAATGCTGATCCTAGTTTGATCCCCAGGACCTATACGGTCCCCAAAGTATCGCCAAGAGTGACCCTTGAGCACAGAGCAAGGAACAGCCACTGAGCACAACCAGATGTGGCCCCAAAACCAAAAACAGAGGCTGTGATCATGAAGGGCCCCTGGGCTGGTCCCCCTTGTGCACCCCTGTTTGAACACTGCCACCATGGGCTGGCAGGATCCCTGGAGTGCCGTGTGCAGAGACAGACCCTCAGTGTGACATTCACCCCCTCCTCAAGGGAAGCAGCAGGGACCAGCCTGGTCCTTCTCCCCACGAGGATGCAGCATGGGTGAGATTTTCTCTTCCTGCACACCAAAGTTCAGACCTGAAGCTGGCACAGAGACCCCAGGACAGGACAGGGCAGCCTTCGTCAAGTCACCCCACCTCTACCGACCTCCTGCCAAGCACTTCCCCTTTCTCCTGTCCCTCTCATTGGTTGATCCCCTTATTGCACCCACCTCTTACAAGCCCCAAGTTCTCTCAAGTCCCAGAAATGTGAAACCGACCTCCTGGGCCCACGTTCTACTCTCACGCCTCAGGGACACACAGTGGGGCTCCGGGGAGCTGGGACAAGGTCCACACTCTTCTGCTTTTTAAACATTTTTTTGGTTTGCTCTGGGCCACACTTGGTAGTAGTGCTCAGGGCTCAATCCTGGCAGCGCTCAGGGGAACAACCCAGACTCAAATCTGGGTTGCCCAGGAAGGCAAGGCAAGTCCTAACCTCTGAGCTGTGACTCCAGCCCCTGATCTTATCTGTTGTGTCCATTAATCTCTTTCCCCTCTGTAACATATACATGCGTGTGCTCTGTAAATACTGGTATTTAGAGAAAGTGTACTCATGAATTGTGAGTATGCTCTGTGTAGGTGTGCGTGTGTATGTGTGTGTGAAAGCCAGCAAGCTTGGGGCCAGAGCAATAGCACAGCAGGGAGAGCATTTGCCTTGCATGCAGCTGGCTGCGTTCAGTGCGTAGCACCCCATGTGTCCCCCCAAACCATCAGGTGTGATCCCTGAGCACAGTTAGGAGTAATTCCTGAGAACTTCTGAGTGTGACCACAAAAGCATCTAGTCAAAGAACACAGAACCCTCTGCCCAATGGGTCCAGGAACACCTACTGTTGTAACTTCTCTCAGAAAGACACCCTTAAACTAGGCAAAAGATGCTCTGAATGTTTTTGAACTCACAGCCCAGCCCCGGGCTTCAGAGCATCTGGCACCCAGCACCTGCTCAGACACCCTGGAACCCAGCCTGGACCTTGAGACCAAGTAACAGCCCCTGAGGACATGGTCTGACAGCCTCTCACTCACGGACAGTCCATCTCCTCTGCTCTGCAGCATTTCTGGGAACACGGAGGTGCTTTTCGGGGGGTCAATGCCTGAACCAGTTTGAGCTGAGGCTGACTTGGGAATGGTCACCCTGGTCCCTGGAACACTGTGGGGAGGGGCACAGTGAGAGGGCAATGATGGTGAATGCTGGCCAGTGGGCACCCTCAGAGCTGGACATTTGGGTGCAGAGTGGAATGGGGTGCTGTACCCCTTCTGTGGAGTGACTGATCCCGAGGAAATTTCTGATTCCCTGATGGATGCAGGAACTCCAGGGGCCATTGGTCCTGCCAGGGGGAGGGGGTTCAGAGTTGTGGCAAGCACTATGCAGGACTGGGAGCCTGCAGGAGCCTGGGGTCCGAGCACAGGAGAAGGGGTCACTTACCGGCTCTGGTGGGCACCCAGGGTAGTAAGAGCAGAGGCAGCAGGAGAGTCAGGCACGGCAGGGTGGGGGGCCAGGCCATGCTGGGAGTCCTAGCAGACTGAGCAGAGTGGCTGGGGGTCTCTCCGCCCTCAGAGGCCAATTTATGTTGACTGATTCCTCCTGTGCTGGACCCCAGTGGCAGCTACTGCTGCAGAAGCCTCTTCCCATTACTTGGTCACAAACTGCTGGACTTTTGAGCTCAGCTTTAAAATTCCGTCGTATCCCCAGGAAGATTGCTCCATAGTTGGAAGCCTGCCTATGAGCGGGGGAGAGAAGGCACTGGAATAGAGATGGGATCACTAAGAAAATGATGGTTGGAGGAATCGGTCAGGATATGTGCTGAAAGTAGATAAAGGACCAAACATGATAACTTCTCAATATCTTCCCACTCTGGTATTACAAACCATAGTACCCAAAAGTAGAGAGAGAGTTTGGGAAATATTGTTTGCCATGAAGGCAGTGGGAGGGAGGAAAAGGGGGGGTATACTGGGGATATTGGTGGTGGGGATGTGCACTGGTGTCTGATAATTGTGTGATTGTAACTCAAACATGAAAGCTTGTAACTATATCTCACGGTGATTCAATAAAATAAAAAAATAAAATAATATAAAAAAATTTAATTCCCTTCATATCCTCCACACCTGCACAATCCCCCTCCCTGGACCGCCCACCAGCTTGGGAGGAAATTGAAGCCAGTCCCACAGAGGAGCTGCTGACTCATGGTGCAACTGAGCTGAGACTGAATCAATAAAGATGACAGATCCACAGTCTGTTCCTTTTTTTTTTTCTACATCCAAAGGTAGTCAGGGATCACTGCTGGCAGGATCCAGGAAAAACATTGGGTACCTTCGATCTGACCTTTGTTGGCCGCCTGTAGGCAAAAGAAAACAAGATCAGAGCAGCAAAAATCAGACACTAACACCCTCCCCACTGCCCCACCACCATGCCCTGTCCCCAAGCTGCAGCCGCCCCTGCTCTGGCCCCTGCTGGTCTCTGGTTCTGCTCCCCAAACACTTAGGGCTATTGTTGCTGGACAGTTGTCAGTTCAGGGGATGAGACTGAGAGACACTCTTTAGGAGTCCAGGCATAGGGTGCAGCAGGAATCACCATGGTACTCAGGACTGCCCAGAGTGTCTTCAGAGGAGGGGCCCAGAGCCTTCTCCAGGAACCCACAAAACACCAGCAAGTCTGTTTTGTGCTACACCAGGTGGTGCTCAGGGCTGACTCCTGCCTCTGCACCCAGGAATCACTCCTGGTGGGCTCATGGAACCATATAGGGTTCAGGGGATCAAATTTGGTAGGTATATCACATGCAAGGTGGGCACCTAACCACTATGCTTGCTTTCTCTCCTGCCTCCACACCATCAGCTCTGGAAGGACTAATGGTCAGGGAGCAGCAGGCAGGGAACAGACAGATCTGCAGACAGACTCAAAGGGAAAGAAGGGAAGGCAGGAGCAATAGTGCAAAGGGCAGAAAACAAGGTTTAGGCCCCAAACAAGAAGGAACCTTCACCTCCTGCCTGGACCTCACAGTCACCTCTCACTAGACCTATGACTTCCACCCCAAACCCCACAGCCTGATCCCCAGAAACGCCCGGGGGATCCTAAAACACAAGCCCAGGAGCTCCCCACCGTGCAGACGAGTCCCTCATTTCTCCTCTTTACTGTTTGGCTGGGTGCAGAATTTGGGTGCTGAATTCAATCTCAAGCACCACATGGCGCCTTGAGCAACCCTAGGCCTCACCCCTAAGCACTGAGCCCAAGTATGAAGCACTAAGCACTGCCCCTTGAGCCCAGAAACCAACAATCAAACAGTAAATGATTAACGACTCTGTGTGTTTAGGGTTCTAAACATCCTAATCATCCTATCTGATTTTTAAACAAATAAAGGGGGCTCCAGATGGACAAAGTTCGAGAACAATGTTTATTTGTTTTGAATCCTTTATATTTTCAGTTTCCCTCCCTCCAACTCCCTCCCTCTCTTCTTTCTAGTCCCTGGGCTTGGGAGTCTTGGGGTTCTTGAGGTTTGGGGTCTGGGGTTTGGCCATCTTTGTGCAGTTTCCTGGGGTGCCAAGACCAACTCCTGACACCAATGGTTTTCAGTGTTTGCTCTGTGGAGGTGGATTTCTTTGTGGGATCTTGTAGAGTAACATTGGTTTGTCCTTTCTGCCTTGCCACAGGGAGCTTAGGTCTATTGGGCTGCACCCATCACAGTGCTTCCGAGGCACTCCCATTCCTTTGTGTTTATTTGTAAGCTCTTTCGTTGTGCTCTGCTTCCCCAACTGGTCAATCACCTTTATCTCCTAATCAGACTCTGTTAATTTGTACATATTGCTTTTCTCTTCTCCTTATGCCCTTTTCGTAGTTAATTCAGAGCTATGTCCTTTTTGTATAGACACAAGAAGACAGTTAATGCTATGCTTTTGTAGCTTGGGAGTTAATTGACTCCGAATAATATTCACTCTTGGGCATCTGTGCTCTTGACTTAAGACTCAGTTGCCCTTACTTCCTAGAACCCCAAAAGCTGAGTCCTGACGAGGGACTGGTTGGACCTAGGGCAAGCTGTGAGCTACCCTGGCATCAAAATGGGCCACACCAAAGTGCAGTAGTACTTAACTAGAAGTTAAGAGTATGGCCATGGACATATTCTGTCATGACCCAAAAAGTAACAACTAGATTAGGACCCTGCTAGGGTTAGAAAAGATTAATCTGGCCTGAGCATTGTAGTCTGGGATCTATAACAATAGCAATATGTCCCTAGGAGAGTCACCTTACAAGATTTATATATGTCTTACTATGTCCATATGAAATAACTAATATTAAGAAGTAGAATTAAGATGTTAATTAAGAAGTCAATTGTTATTGGACTAAGGTAAGGAGAAAAACACCCAAGGCGGTATTTTGCCCCTGAGCCTGATCTATGATATGATGATTGTGCTAACTTGAGCTTTGATATTTTTATGTCCCCAGAAGGGAGTTTCATTTGCACATTGACCAGACCAGAAGCGAGAATGCAAATTCAAAGCCCCTTTATCGCTAGCTCGAGCTAGCAATATTGGAGTCTCACCCAATGCAGTGGAGTCTTGATAAGGACCCTGACTCCAAATTCTAAGCAGCTTCTATAGGGTTTGGTTACATAACAGCATTTTTTCTAGGAAGTGGAAATATGTCTCCAATTCTTTCTCTTTTTTTTTTTCTCCAATTCTTGTCTCTATCTGGTCCTGTGACTTCAGGGCCCAGCATTGTATTTCCAGTTCTTGGTCCCTGTCCAGTCCCGTGACTCCACTCTCTAGGCCCTCTCTACTTGGCTGGGTACAGCTGTTCATGCCCCCTATTCTGATAGGTTGCTGCCATGGGGCTGTTTATTTGCCCAGGGTGATATTGTGTCCTGAGAAGTCGGACTTTCTGGTAGGGGAAACTGAAACTTAGGCCTGCTGAGTTTTGGTCTTAAAGTGGAGCCTGTCTTGGCGCACTTCAGCCTCACATTCCCCCCTTTTTTCTTTTAGCTACAATGAGGAATCTTCCTCATGCTGGCTGTCGACCACCTGATGGTGCTGATGCAGGATCATTAGCTTCACAGTATTAACCCTGTCCTTAATAAAAGCAATAAGCTTATTTAGTATGCAAAGGCCAAAAATTAGAATAAGAAATCAATATGAGTAAGGGCCCCACAAGGTGTATATCAGGGTGGTATATAACTTTAGGGAAAGCAGCAACAAAACCACAAAATTCTTTAGATGTTTTGAACACTGAGCTTAGGCAGGAGGTGAGGACTGTTCTTGTGCGAATTCACCACCCCCCCCTTTGAAGAAATTGCCCAGGAGCTGTTTCTGTGGTAGAGGCAACTGGTTATGGCACACAGATTTTGCCTAGCCATGGGAACTTTCCCCATACATGTTCCCTTTCCTGAAACGGCCTGCATAGTGAGGCTCACCAACTTTTCTCCCCAGTTACATTGGGTCCGGTTCTTTTCCGAGGAAACATTAAATGTAGTATTCAGTAGGCTTCAAAAGGGGGATCTAAGATAACAACATAAAGCCCTTTCCAGCGAGGTTCCAGGGTTCTACTATTATGCCTCCGGACTCACACCTAGTCCCCTAGTTCCAAATCCTGAGTGGGACACTCCTGGCAGCTCTGCTCATTCTGGTCCCAGTATAGTTCCCTAATATCTGGTCACATGTCCTGGTGGACCACATGGAGAGCCGTTACAGCCACCAGGAGCTCTCCTGGTGAATCAGGGAACTGGTGGGGGCCTATAGGAAACACAGGTGGTAGAGATCCATATACGATTTCAAAAGAGTTAAGTTTAGCATGTAAGGATTATTCCAGTGCTGAAATAGGGCAAAAGGTAGAAGCACTAGGGGTCCTGTATGGTATGGGACCAGGGTGACAAGTTGACTTTCTAGCTCTCCCTTTATAACAATACCTGTAGCACAATCTTTACAATTCAAGAAGACTGGAATTGTCAAAGTAGGAAGAGGACAAGTAAGTTGTTACATGCAAGCAAGGCAAATATTGTTGGATCCCAAGTATAGGGGCTCTTCTAGCTGACCTGTCATATAATTGCTGGGAGGTCACTCTATAGTTTTGGTTACAATAGGCTGGGTAGGTCCCTGAACAAACACATGTCCTGATGTGGGCCATAACTGGCACAGATCAATGTTAATTCTACCTGTATCAGTATGAGAAACTACTCAGTGCCAAAAACAGAACACATAAGGACCTCACTCCACAACTGCCACTATGAGCACACAGAAACAGAGAATAATCCATGCCCTACACTTGGTTCCTTTAATTCACTTTCTTTAGTCTTATCTTGAAGGGGAGAGGGGTCGTCTCCCAATGTCCGGATGCATCACTGGTCCATGTCATTCTTCTTCCAATGGGAAAAGTCAGATTTTTCATATGAAGCATGGACTCAGGTTTTGATTCCATTCACCTTCGGAGCAGTTGATGTAGTCAGGATCACAGTATAAGGACCTCTCCACTGAGGTTTGCGGGTGACTGTCTGGTGCCACCCAACCCAGACCAGATCATCCAATGCGTACAGATGAGGAGTTACTAGTTCCACTTCACTCTTATGGTGTGCTCCAAGCCCCATATGGAGCTGGGCCTTGAGACCTGTAGGGCCAGTAATGACTGGAGAAGAGAGAGATCATATATTCTGGTCTACACTTCCTCATCCAAGGCTAAGTTGGAGTAGTGTCAGTTAACCCAAAAGAATTTCAAAGGGAGCAGAGTCCTCCGTAAAGGGGTGCACACACAACAGGGCAATTTGAAGAAATTTCTACCTACATCATATTCCCCTAGAGATTGCACCACCTTAAATCTTTAAAGAGAAAATATATCGAAGTTCTGTTTTCTGAAGCTGCTTCCAGCTGACACAGGGGCACTGACCCTGCCTGCACAGGGGTGAAATCTCAAGCTACCTTAGTTTGCAATGGGCCCCTGACAATGAATGGGTTGGACTCCTGAAATTATCAACATATGAAAGAAAAGATCAGACAGATGGTCTGAGGAATATTGATTAGACCCTGGAGGTGTAGACGGTCCTCTCTGGCTTACTGAGGGCAAAATGATTTGCTGTTTTAGAGAGAACACAAAAGTTAACACAACAGAAACCAAAGCAGCATAATGGCATACCCAGTCTTATCATAAAAATGAAAAGTAATAACTCCCTCACCCATGAATTTGGTTGACAGAAAATTACTTCCTGCATCCAGATATTTCTAATTTACATAGAAACACCAACCCACCTCTCTGACTTTTTTAGTACAGGTCAGAAAAGCTACTGTCCATCCATGGAAGCTATCAATAATAACCAATAGATATTTACACCTTAAACATTTGAGCATTTGATCCTTTATATGAAGTCAAGCTGTCAGTCTTCCCCTGGATAAGTCACTGATACCGAACAGATGGTGTTAGCAGGGGAGACCCAAGATTTACACTAGGTTTATTAATAGTACAGAAGGCATAGTTCTGAGTTACTGTACTGGTCCAGGGGTTAGCAATTTTCCTTCTTTAGATACCTCCATCAAGTTTCTTTTGGAGACCTTACTTCACTGCCCATTCTTCCTCTTCTGCAGCGTGTTCTGGCTTCGAGGAAATATTCTCTAAATGAGGTATTAATTCCATGATTGAACAGGAATCAAGAACTGTTGGGGAAAAAAATCTCTGTTCTCTTCAAATGACTATATGTATTGACTAAGAATGAGTTCTTAGAGACAGTTTAGATGTCCACTTTCAGTATTTTAGCCAATTAACAGGCTGGGGGAAAGCAATTGAGTCTGCACTTTGAGCTCAGGTTCCCCTGGTAAAGCTCTGGCTTCTGTTTTTCTGGCCAGATTGGTGACAGCATGTATAAAATTGAGTTTCTTTGCAGACTAGACAGCTTACTGAATTACCCAAATATTCAATCACCTTTGTAGAACTAGAATCTGATTTTCACAAAGGAGGCTAACTGCAGAAATATGATTTCTCTCCTCCTCCATTTTAAATTTACCAGACAACTTAAAACACCTGGCTTATCCTCTTGCACAAACACAGCACAGTTGGCTCCATTTGGGGTACCCCGTTATTTACTGAGAAGTTCTAGGGATTGGTCAAAGACAGAGGAAGAGACACACCAATAATGGCATTTTATGTTTTACTTCACACCAGGGCTCCGCCAGGCTCCGCCACAGGATGTGAAGATCAGGTCCTATGATGAGCTACAGGTAGAGCCTTCAGGTCGAAATGGATGTGGCCTCAGGCCTCCCGCCCTCCATAGGAGTGTCCTGGCAGTAAGGAGTCCATCCCATCCCTTCTTCAGACCTGGGGGAGATCTCGCTCTCCAGTTTTTGACACTGAGGGTGGGGCCCAGGCTGAGTCAGTCATTGCAGATTTCTAGTGTCCTCATTTTTCATGGCCCAGATGGTCTCCAGTCCTGCATTTAGGGTCTCCCTGAGGTTTGTAGCAAACTTGAAACACTGTTAGATACATGCTCCTGGCATTTAGACCAATCCCCCGTCTTTCTCTGGAAGAGGTCTTTTGGGGTCCCATAGCTGTTTTTCCTGTCAGCACCAGAAGTAGGCCCTATTGCAGAGAGGAAAAACTTTTGTCTGGGTTTATGCAAACAAACATAGGGTCATGAAGCATTAAAAGGAACAAGCTGAAGGTACAAAGCGGAGGTAGGCAAATATTTCACCTTACTCACAATGAGATGTGCCCGTTTGCCAGTCAAAAGAAGCATTAAGTTCTGTAGAGATAGAATATACAATTTAACAACATCATGTCTGACTCATTTAGTTCCATGTTGAAAATTGATTTCCAATTGTCTAAGAGCACTGTAATAGGAGTATGGACACCAGAACAATTCTGCAGATATAATCTAGAGTTCTTATAACAGTATGGTTAGATCACAGTTTCTATCTTAAAACACAATCTAACACTTACACATTTCTTCACCTACTCAAGCCTTCTACACATTCCTTTTCATCCTGTCCTGTTCCTCAAAACCTGTTTCACTCTAACAGGATTCTTTTTTCCCCTTTTCCACTTATTATATCTCCATCCATCATCCTTTTTACTTAAATCCACACTTATATTCCTTCCTTATTGTCGTATCACAGGTTTTAACCTTGTTATTTTACTGGACTTAATGTAGCTTGATATACCAATAAATTTGGAAAAAATTTTTCTAATTATCTCATTCACCATGACTGAGCTGTACTCTGCAGTACTTTCAAAAGTATTACATCAATCCTATAGATATTCAAAAGGTTTACAATGCTCACAATTAAAGATTTTATAACAGTTCTAAATCCTAGGAAAATACAGATAAAAGCAGGTTAAAAGACTCACAAGATTGTTGTATTTCATTTATCTACTTATCCCTTCAATCTTTGCCAACTTCATCACTTCTAGTGAACTGCATTTTGTGTTTTTATTATATTAAATGACCTTAACTTCAATTTTTATTTTTCTCTGCTGCATCCCACGCAGCCAACTTGAACTTTGGCTGGAGAGAGGGATTGAGAGGTGAAGACAAATTAGGGGGACCGTATGAAACATACAGCGGCTTTATTCTAAAGCTCATTTTTTTATAGTTTGTAGTGAACACTCCGTGGGAAAGCTAAGGGTTACAAGTTGAGCGAGCTACATTATCTGTTATTCTGCTTTGCAGCTGCGTATGTGAGCAGTTCCTTGAACTCTCTTAGGAATAAGAACGTGGCTCCTGGCCCGGCCAAGGCGGATCAGGTGCAGCCTTCCCTTTGACCCTCCTTCACAGGGTCAGCCACCAGGACACGGTGCTCACACATGCCCAGTTTTTCCCCTGCTCATTACCTTCTCAGGGAAAACAAGCAGGAACTATCAAGGCCAGTCCCCAACATCTCCTCCTTTTCTGTCTTTTTCAAAGCTCAATCAATACACTGCCAGTGCACACCTGCAAAGTATGCATGTTATACCATAATTGTTTGATACTTTCAGTTACTTTCTTAAGTAAGCAAGGCACAATACTGAGAATAATACAAACAATAAAATAACAGCACTTCCCAAAGCTATTAAAGAATGCATTATCCAGCTTGGAGAAACAAATTTTGCAAGAGCCTGCTTTAACTTGATTACCAGATCTGCTTCATTCAATGGTGGGGAATTTTGTATATCAACAATTTCCTGATGCAATTAAAATGAGTCAAGGCTAGTATTTGCATGATTCCAAATACCTAAGACACGTTTCTTAATTTTTCCCCAAGGGTACTGAATATCATTATATTTTTTTGTGGGTAACACAAATCCATTAAAAACTCTTATGACATTTAAGACTTGTTTTAACTTTCAATGCAAGCACTTCATCTCCTATAATCTGTACAGTATCCCATAACATATTCAATCTTTCTATCTATGGTTTCTTGTATTCCAAAAGCTTTTCTAACATTTTTGCTAAGAGAATTACAATATGGGTAGTTTGTACTTCTCTGGCCAAGGTAACTCCAGCAGTGTTAGCTTAGGCAATAACTGTAATTAAGGCAAGTATACCTTCGATTAACAAGTCAACAAATCTCTTCTCCCTACTTAATGCTTTGGTAATGTCCTTCTATAATTGCGCTCCACTCTCATTCACCCAATCCTCAGATACATTAGTGGGGATAAACAGGAAAGCTGGCTTGTGGACAAGCAGAACTTGATTATCAGGCCCAATGCCCTAATACAATTAGTCAAAGTACAGTTTTTTTCATTTTTTATAATTTTATTTATTGAATCACCGAGAGAGTAATTACAAAGCTTTCGGGTCTAAGTCTTGGTCGTACAATGAAACACCCGTACTTTCACCAGTGCCCATTCTCCACCCCCAACAACCTCAGTATACCCCCATCTACCACCCTTCCCCTACCTGTGGGGCAGATGATTTCCACATTACTCTCCCTCTACTTTGATCACATTCAATATTTTGATACCAGACCCACCATTATTATTTGAGATTTTACCCCAACACTCAGATCTGCTGAAAAGGCAACAGTAGACAATTTGTT
>JAOXYA010039598.1:0-12630 GCA_028565675.1 Sorex palustris
GAGTGAGAGAACTCCAGAGATCCTCGAACATGCATGTGCATTCTTAAAATTTCCCAAACTCTCTTGCACGCAAAATAACATCTATCTATAATGGATTTGCATGCCCCTTTAATTTAGTTTTATAAGTAATACAAACTTGAGACCATTGTTGAGATTTATTCTTAAAGACCAAAAATTAGAAAAATTTAGAACATGTTTAAAATACATTCAAAAATTTATAAACTTGCCTGTTGCATACTGGCACCATGCTCTTTTTAATTTCTTAAAATTGATAAGTTTGTTAAGCAGGACAATCAACCATATCTGGTAAATATTGGCATGTGTGACCAAAATCACCACAACAGCAACAAAAAACGGTACTAGTAATAATAACCTCTAGAGGAGATAGGAACATCACTTTATCTTTTGAGACATTTGGCTCATTTATTATATTTCTTAATGGGCAGACACATGCTTTCTCACTTTTAGGTTTCTAATATTGGGACTCATAGTAACTATGGATATTTAATGTTTTTCCTCCCCCTCAAAATCAAATTTATTAGCTCAAAGTTGTATCTTAAAATAATGTGTCTGAACATAGTCTTGTTCTAAGTTTCTCTCCAGCTGGGGAGTTTCCTTTCCTTTCCATTTTACATCCCAGTAGACCTCTCTGGAAAAAGAATGACAGTGTCTTGGGAAAGTATCGTGATATTCATTTTTAACAACACTCATTGCAAAGAAATTATTAGAATACATAGGTAAAGCACAGAGACATTTTAGTGAAGAATTAACTATTTGATACCTAAAAAATAAAAATAGCATCAAAATATTTGAGCATGTATACAAAATGTGTCAGGATAGTATTATTGATGTCATAAAGGGGTTAAAATTTTTTTTAAAAATCCATCACTCAGGGCTAGAGAGAAGTACAGCAACAGCGATTAGGGTACTTGTCTTGTCAGGTTCAATCCTGGGTATCTCGTATGGCCCCTGGGCACCAATATGAGTAATTCCTGAGTGCTGGGTGCAGAGCCAGGAATTAATCAATAATCTCTGAGCATTGGAGGATAAGACAAAGCAAGCAAACAAACAAAATAATTCTTTTAACTTAAAAAAGAGCACTTGGAATCAAGTCTTGCCTTGCATGTGGCCAACCCTGTTCAATCCCTCACACACTCTTAAGAGCAATTCCCAGGCTCGGAGCTTAGATTAAGCTCTGCACACCACTAAATGTAGCCCACCCCCCTATGCACCACCCTTTAAAATAAACAAACAGGACAACAACATTTTGGGGGGAAAATGCTGGATCCTCTGTCAATTCACTTTCTCATCTGTTGGAAGAAATATTAATGCCTGCAAAAAGAAAATGAATTTTGAGGGGTAATAGAGTGGGTGGGAGGGGGTGGGAAATGAAGATCAAACTAGAGATGAAGTAGGATTAAGGGGACTTTGGCAGAGTGGGGTGCAGTGACTTTCTACGTAAGTACCATAAGATTTAACACTACTATAGCAGTGTTACCTAAACTACAATTAAAAAAAAAAGGTGGGGGAAGGGGGCCAGAGAGATAGTACAGTGTGGTAAGGCATACTGTCTTGCATACAGTAGACTGAAGCTCCTTCCCGGCACAATGTACTCCACATGGTCCCCTAGCACCAACAGGAATGATCCCTGAGCACAGAATCAGGAGTAAGCCCTGAGTACAGCCACTGTGGCTGAAAAAAAAACAAGAAAGAAAAGAAAATGAGGTTTTAGTAACAAAGGGTTAGTAATGACAGAGGAAAAGGGCAGAATGAACAGATAATAGTATCCTGAAATCCTGAACACAAATGAGCCACCGAAACAGGGTCTGATGACTGCTTTGTATCTGCCCTTTTGCCCATTAGGATAAACCCCATGGGGGCCAGAGCTACAATACAGCAGGTAGGGCATTTGCCTTGCACGAGGTTGACTGGGGTTCAATCCCAGACATCCCATATGGTCCCCTGAGCACCGCCAGGAATAAGTCCTGAGTGAAGAGCCAGGAGTAACCCCTGAGCATTGCCAGTGTGATCCAAAAAGAAAAACTTAAAATATAAACCCCAAAACATTTGTGCCACAGTACTGGCCCTCGGATATTTAAAAAATTTAGCCAGCTTATATTAGCATAGATTGGTATTTAATTGAAGGATAATTCCTCTCCTAAGAAATATTGAGGGGCTGGAGCAATAGCACAGTGGGTAGGGTGTTTGCCTTGCATGCGGCCAACCCAGGTTCCATTCCCAACATCCCACATGGTCCCGTAGCACCATCAGGAGTAATTCCTGAGTGCAGAGCCAGGAGTAACTCCTGAGCATTGCTGGGTGTGACCCAAAAAGCAGAAAAAAAAAAAGAAAAAGAAGAAGAAATATTGAGCATCTAGAATGGAAAGGGCAATCTAGTCTCAGTCCACGGGGCTATGAAGGCCCTGATCCCATGCCTTTTGCTCACCTCTGTCTCATTTTCTTAATCCTTTGCAGCAGCAACTCTCTTTCAGCCCTGGCAACCATTGCATCATTGACCAAAAAAAGTTTTTGTTTTGATTTGGGGCCACACTCAGCACAGGGCTGACTACTGACTCTGTGCTGAGAAATCACAGCTAGGGTGGAAGGGGTGGTCATGGGACCACTCAGCAATGCTTGCGGGACCTGTGGTACCAGGGACGGAACCATGTGTCCCCTGTAGTATCTCTCTGGACTCAGGTCTGGCAATTTTTCACTCGTGACTTCACATTAGAGTAAAAACTGTCCATCTCCATTGGTGGTGGGAAATGCACACTGGTGAAGGGATGGGTGTTGGAACATTGTATGACTGAAACCCAACCACAAACAACTTTGTAACTGTGTATCTCACAGTGACTCAATTAAAAATGAGCTAATTAAGAACAAAATAAGTCCATCTCTTGGAATGCCAAGAGCTAATCCTTCATTCTGCCCCCACTGAGAAAGAAAACTCATAGGCTATTCATCTCTTGCTCTGCAAATGTGTTCAGTGTAAACAAAAGTACCTCAAACAATTGCTATCTGCTCTAGGGCCAGCAGCTCAACCAACACAGAGATTGAATTATTCATTTTCCCCACGATTACTTTTTAGAAGATTGTTGTGTGCTGTTCTCTTTAGGACTCTAGAAAGGATGAGATGAAGAGCTGTTATGACGGCGTCTGAAGATCAAAGGCTTAAGTCCTGTTAGGAAAAGAGTGAATTAATATGAGATTAAGTGAGAAAAAAAACAGTGACTGAACAAACAAGGTCCAAGAGAAATCAAGAAGAGGAAGGGGATGTCAAAGTGAGCAAGAATGGTCAAGGGAAGCTGCATGAAAGATTGAAAATTATGCTGAAAGGTTTAAAAAACTATCTACCAGAGTTGGGAGAGGGGAAGTCAGAAAAGAACATTTTAGCAAAAGCTCGAGAAAGGTCTGTTGCACTTGTTCTATGATCCTGGAAGATTTCTTTATCAACCTGTGATACATACAACAATGATTATTGCACCCACTTTTTTTAAAACTTAAGTATCTTCTGGAAATTTTCCTGAACTAAATGAAAATAGCTAAGAGCTTGAGGAGTGTTATATATTTAGAAGTAACTTTTACCCATCTACTTCTTTATTTAGCTAAAGATGTAATTTTCTGTCCTAAACTGATTCGCTTCCCAAGTATGTAGTGAAAATACATACATGACAGTTCGTGTACCTGGACATATGATGGACTGTCCATTTGCTTTACTATTACAAATGTTGAAGGGGAGAATATGACTAATTTTGGGATTCCCTAGTCATCTAACCTTGTTCTTTGATGTTGATTGGTTGCCTTTTTGGAGGATTTGATTGCTTTAAACTGACAGAAAGGCATTTTATTTCAGGATTCAAATATAATGACTTTTTCAGATTAAAGGTCAGGCACAGGCTTTGTTTAAACTTTGTCAGTTCGCCCTCTGGGATTACATCATCTGCTCTGTTGGTTGAGTCTTGCAGCCTGGTCCAAGCACCTTGCCAAATATGGAAACAGGAGTCTTTGCCATATGCCTTGCAGAGAATAATGTTACAGTAATTTCAGCCAGGATGTCCAAACATCCTTGAACCCATCACATGGAAGGAGTTCGAGGAGCTTGCACTGTCTGCATTCCATAAGCAAATAACTTTCAGAGTATGGTCCACGTGGGGAGGATTAGTATTCATGTTACTATCCGTGGGAGCCATTGAAGGTCAAGGACAAAGTGAGTCCATTAACATTATGTGTTCATTTATGAGAATATAAATTCAAGTTAGCTGAAGAATAGTAGTCCAGAATACTGAAAGAAAGCAAAAAAATTTTTACTAATTTATAGGTGACAATAATATCATAGAAATTAGGTAGAGAAATTTCATTATTTGTCTTAGTAAAAGTAAAGAGATATTTAATATGCTTTGGAATGACTGGTATCCAGAAAAAAAGGGATATTTCCCATTATAATTGGAAATAATTGGTTATTCCCAAATTTAAACTATGTAACTCATTAAACAAATAAAATAAAAACTCTGAAGCTGGTAATACAAATGTATAAAGCTGAATTGTCAAATCTAATTCTTTGGAAACTTTCCTCATAAGGAGACAAATATATATATTTCAGAGCCCAAGAGAAATATATGATAAAGTTATTCATTTTATAAAACTTGACTATTTCCACATAAAGTAAAAAAGAAAATTATTAAAAGTATAAATTAGTTTCCAGTACAATAGGAAGCAAAATGATATTAACTTGTATTTTCTATTTATACAAATCATCATATAACTAGAAAGAAATAAAAAGTTGTACAAAATAAGAGGGGAGTTTTAAAAGTTATTAGTGAAACCCAGGACAGTTCAAAGATTATCATGAAAACATTTTATTTGATTAAAAAAAAGGCAATCCTAAAAAAACCTGGGCAATCCAGATAATTTTCCAAAAAGGTGTAATCCCAAGAAGACTAAACTTCTCTTTGCTGCACAAGTACATTGGAACTTGAAAAGTGCCAATTAATTTGCTGGAATTGCAACACACTGTTGTAATATTTTCATCATCCCTGTTTTTCTTTTAGAAATACATGCAATGAAAATCAATCAAAGCACCATTTTCACTATGCTGCTTGGATTGTGCAGATAAAATGCAAACAAAGAACTCAAAATCACTCAGATGATAAGGTAATGAAGAGGAATTCTGTATGTCCACTGTGGCAATCATTACTGACCTCTTTCTGCTCGTGATTTTATTGAATTCAGCCTTACTTCCCCTCCCTGCAACTCACCTTTTCCTTGTCCAGTTCCAGCCTCCTTCTCTTTATTTGGTTCTGTGTGAAAAGTACAAGCACGTTTTTAAAAGTGTCTGAAAGATAGCATCTTTCTGTGTGATGTGTAAAAAGGCAAAAGGTGGAAATAAAAATTAATGGTTGCAGAATAGACATAAGTGATGGTACATACTTATCGCTGTATATATGAATTTTGGAACAAGAATGTAATCACATGAAACTTAAAAGAAATCCATAATTATTATCTATTTTTCTAAATAGATATGAAACACACATTACACATTTTGTAAAAATATGTTTAGATATGCTGGGGCCATGTTATACCTGCCTTTAATGGTATTAAAAGTAAAATATAGAGTCTTCATTTTAGATCTCATCAAGGCACTAACTTTGAATTTATTAATTTATTTATTTATTGCTTTTTGGATCACACCCAGTAGCGCTCAGGGGTTACCTCTGGCTCTGCACTCAGGAATTATTGCCGGTGGTGCTCAAGTTATGAGATGGGATGCCAGGGATCGAAGCCGGGTCAACCTCATGCAAGGCAAACACCCTATTGCTGTACTATCACTCTGGTTTGAGGCACTGACTTTTAAAGGACGTTTTGACTTGTGTAGTACTTCCAATAGTTTGGATATCTACAAAAACATTGTACACTATGGAAATAAAATATGAAAGCTACAATTGTGTGATAGTTTCAAAGAAAATATTTTGGTGCTCTCATCAAGAATCGGAATGAGAGCAGCAGCTATAACCACTGTCCCAGAGAAGTGACCTCAGGCTTAGCTAGTTGAAGTCATTTGGTTCACGTTCTTTCTGTTTGGAATTCTACTAGTGTAGATACTAGCAAATGATGTCTTACTTATAAGAACAATCATAGCAGTGTTTAAAGAAGATAGCTCTAGCAACAGAAGTTTACTTCTGTGTAGTGAATATGAAACAAAATAGAAGGAATAGAATTAGATTACAATGGTAAAAATTACACAATATTAATAAATACAGAAGGGTCTGGGACAATTACTAATCTGAATAACAAAAGACAAGTTTGATGTTTATGAAGGTTTGTGGGTTCTTAATGTACTCATTGCTGCTAAAAAATAAATCTGCATGTATAAGGAGGAAACAGAAAAAGAACAGCCAAAGAAGATCACACATTTACACTGGTTGAAAAGAATCTAAAGATGAGCTTACTCCTATTTGAATTCACTGGGACCCATAGTAATACTCACCATTTTAGGATTTATACTTGAAACTGGTACTAGCAGGTCAAAGAAACTCTTAAGAATGTTCAGATTATTCAAACTGCTCTCCTGAAAAATTATTTCCAGGGCAGAAGAGTATTACACATGTTCATTCAAATGGATCACCAGAAACTGATGCTTTCATCAATTCCTTCTCTTAGCCACCTAGCCACAGGCTTCAGAATACACTCATTTAGAGCCATCTCTGAGTACTCTCTGAGTATTTCAATACAGTGGTTTCATTTTATGTAATTATTCTCCAGGCTGCGTTTTATTTTTTACTTGGCCGTAAGCAAACTAAATACAAGGAACTGTTTTCTATTTATAGTTTCTTACTGCACCTGGTACAGTATGTTTGACCTAACAATCAACAAGTATGTGTTAGTTTGCTCTGTATCTAATGAGTGATTCTTGAATGGATGCCAGCCTTCTTCCTGGGCAACAAATAAGAGTGATGAGAGAGGGCATGTTAGTGTCATCATAGGAAAATGCATGTCACTTTGGTTGCCTCCAACTTTGGGGCCATTTGGCTGAGGAAAAGAGCTATGGTGAAGATCCATGTTGGGCATTTATCATTCCACTTGGACTTGTCTTTCTTTTGATTTTGTTCAATTTTTAGGTCCATGTGGCTGTAAAAGTCAGATTCACTTACTGTGCCATCAAACCCTCTCTCTTTCTACCCGTCAGTTAGTTTTCTGGGACTCTATCTCTTGTTTTTGGTCTTCGCTATTTGTTGCTGTTACCATGTGGTTGCTTACATAGTACCAAAAAACTGATATGGAGCTTGAGAGGAATTTCTGCTTTGTGGTGACTTAATTCAAGTTGGGAAAGGGCTGTATAACATCAAGGCCTATGGTGGGGGAGAGATCTGAGCCCTACTCTCAGAAGAGTGGTGTGGGTCCGATTTGCCCTTAGGTGTCTGGAAAAAGTCCTGTAAATGCCTCCATTTTTTGGAGGCTCAGCCTCTACGTGGGTATCACAACAACACTGGCATATATTGCAGGGTTTTGTATGTCTAAGACATGCTATCTTAAGTTGATTGACATGAGAGGACGATACAATTTTCCAAAATATTGTTATCATTATTGTAAACCTATAACAACAGCCATCACCCAACTTCTTTCATAAGCACTCACAACTCCGAGGGAGGCTGAATCATGCTGGATTGGGAGCTCTGTATTTGCTTCCCAGACATGTGAGACAGTGTTTTCACTCACCTTCTGGGGGCGAGGCTGGAGTTGCCACTTCATTTTCTAGAAATGAAAAGAGATGGAAGTGTTAGCCCAAAGTACTCATGTCTGCATGCAAGGTGAGACCAGTGCTCAGAAAGAGACTCTGCTTTTCCCAGAGGGCCAGGGCACCCAGTGTATCTAACTTCATTCTGCCCCTGTGAGAGATAGTTTCCCAAGTTGATTAGACTAGTTCTTTACTTGAGAGCATTTGCTTTTTTATGGCTAACCGCTGTCCAGCGAAACACAGAACCAACCCTTCCCACCTTGGTGTCTGGAAGTGCATATGCCTGATAATTTCCTACACTTATGGAAAACTTGCTGAGTTTTGATTTTAAACTTTCATGCCTGACTTTGGATATCCAGGATTACAGGACCATCTGGTGGGGGAATCTGCTAAAGAAATTTTTATAATAAACTGTTTCCAAGGAGCTCAGGGCATGATCAGTAGGCCTAGAATTTCTCCTGCTACACCTCCATGGGCCCCTGGGACTGGGAGTTAGTGCCTACACGGGAGACAGTTGTTTCTCGTCTGGGACAGAAAGAGGCAGACTACAAGAATGACGCTTTGAAAACTAACTTCTGACTAATTATTAAGTAAAATCAACGAAAAAACTAGGTTACATATAGTGTGAGATACCAGGAGACCTATCTTTGCTAGTGGGCAAGATTTTCGACCTATAAATGTTAATTTCTGAGCAATGACGATAATATTGTACTATAATGCTCAAAATCATTATTATGAGATATCACGTGCCTCATTTTACTCTCAGCAGCCTGGAATGAGCATAGAACAGGGAATGAACTATAGTGGAGTCCAATTTTAGTAGCAGCCCTGCAGATCTGCCAGGAGGTAGCAATATCTTCTTCCTTTGAAAAGTTTTCATGCTGGGTATAAACTCTTAATTTACTGTATTAAAATTTTTTTCATTAAGATGACCATCAATAAGCATATGACTATTTCCTAATGAGGGAGAAAAATACATAATCAAAGGGGAAAAGCTTATCATGGGGGCCATGGCTGGGACTCTAATAAAGGAACACATGCCTAGTATGTGCAATGCCCAGTCTGAACCCACCACATGCCCCCCACTGTCAGCTCTGTGGATGTAGCCCCATTGGCTTCCAGAGTACTGCCAGCTGAGGCCCGCATTAACAGAAAACAAACAAAAATATATTGCTTGGCAAAAGATAACATGGCAACATGTGATGAGGTTCAAAGAAATAAGAAAAGCACAGGGTTTATTACAAGCTTTTGTTTCTTCTTCACACCATAGAAAGGATAGAGTGCCAGCATCCAACAGAAGACAAAACCCCTCATCAAAGCATTTTATTTTCAGAGATCTGAGTACAGAAATGGAAATCTAATCTTGCCTTTTGGCTTTAGATGAGTTGTTGTAGCCTACGAAGATCAGAACACAAAGCCCATTCCTTTGACACACTATTTTTTGGGCCGGGTCATTGTCATCCAGAGGCTGCCTGAGTGTTCCTTCCTGGTTCCCCTCTGTAGACAAGCTCCTCTGCACTCCACTGTCTGTTCCCCACAGAGGCAGAGATTCCTGTGGGAGTTCTGGTCACCCCTCTGGCCATTCTTGGAGTTAGTGTTCAGTCATTGTTGGTGGGCATATTTTCTCTTTCCCTTCTCTTATTGACACCCCCCTCCTGCCTTCAACAAGGCTCATCTGTTATAGAACTGATTTTTCATTCTACTTCTTAAATGAGTGATATTTTTGTTCCCAAGGGACCTTGAGCCTTTCCTCTATGAGTTATTGGTAAAGACAGGTCAAGTTTCCAATCCCAAATAAGCCTTGTTAAATGTATGATCTTGGGCATTATCCTGATTCTCCATCTGCCTTGATCTCCTCAACTGTGAAATCAGAATAATAACATACACAATTCCTTAGGGTGCTAATACTATGTAATGGCACAGTGCAGACCCGGACATGTAGAAAGAGCTTGAGAGTTAACAGCAATAACTAGAACCTCCCTTTGGCAACCCTTGTCTTTTTTTTTTCTCATAATTTCACTCTCAGAACTAATTAATCTTATGCTCTCATCGTTTATTCTCTGGACTATAGTATAAAAAAAACCCTTTATTCACTAATTCTTTTTTCCATTGATTTGGTATTTTCCCAAGCTATGGAAGGGCAGCGATATTTTGCTTCTAATGCCTCTGGTTCCTATTTCTGACTGAAAACACTTTGTATAATTGTATATATACTATAACACTGGCCACACTTCTCAGAATCTGTGCAAACACTAATTTGTAAGGAACCCCCGTTGGAAGTGAAGCCAATGATGGATTCTAAGCACCATAACTCCTGCGCTACCTTTCTAGACCAACCTTTCCACTATCTAAAGTGACTGCGGAACCTTACAGGGCTACCATTGATGGAACTCTCTCCTCTTTGACCATAAGCTTTCTGAGGACAAGGCTCCCTGCACCCCCCCCCAGCACACTCCAGCAGGTGCCCCATAAATAGAGATGACTGGCAGGTGGTTTGTGGGGCACAAAGCCCCTTCTCCTCGCTGCCAAGCAGTCAGGAACCATTCCCTGGCACTCAGAAGGTGGCTCTTTCCATGTTACCCGCAGGGAACATTATGTCTCCCATGGGTGACCCTCCTGCTGGCTGTGTGCTCTCAGGCTTTTGCCCAACTTCATCATGCCCATTGCCTCTTCCTGTCAACACAAGTCTTCTTCCGCTTCTTAACAAGGGGAGGAGAGCAGTGAGGACTAGAGCTTTGACTAAGTACAGACATACCCCTTGTCTTTCTAAGCACCCCCCTTTTCTGGGCTGGAGATCTTACCAACAACTCTATGGCAACCAGTTGGCTCCACAGTTCTCTTGTTCCACCTTAGTTAGCTGTCAACCCCTGGTCACAGAAGTTCTGAATCACAGGATTTAGTGCAAAGGAGTCTTTATTGCTGGCTTTATATTCACGCAGAAACCAAGATCAGAGTCCGATGTGTGTGTAGGGGGTCACAGGGGGCAGGGGGCGGGGAGAATTACTCTGCCAGGTAAGTCAAGTTGTTCTTTGGCCTCTTCATGCCAAGTCCCACTTCCCTGACTCTATTAAAGAATACACCCATAAGAGGGAAGTAGTATGCTGCTCTTTGTAAGGGCATTTTTTTCAACATAAAAAGAGCTGGAGAGGGGCTGGAGTGATAGCACAGCGGGTAGGGTGTTTGCCTTGCATATGGGCTGACCCGGGTTCAATACCCGGCATCCCATATAGTCTCCCAAGCACCACCAGGAGTAACCCCTGAACATCGCTGGGTGTGACCAAAAAGGAAAAAAAACCTTTAAAAAAAAAGGAGGGGCTGGAGTCATAGCACAGCAGGTAGGGAGTTTGCCTTGCATGCGGCCGACCTGGATTTGATTCCCAGCATCCTATATGGTCCCCCAAGCACCGACAGGAGTAATTCCTGAATGCAAAGCCAGGAGTAACCCCTGAGTATTGCCAGGTGTGACCCAAAAAGAAAAAATAAATAAATAAATTTTTTTTAAAAAAAAAAGGGCTGGAGAGATAGTACAGGGATTAAGGTGCATGCCTTGCAGTTGGAAGACACCCATCCAATCTCTGGCACTACGTAATGTCCTTCAAGCACCAACCAGAAGTGATCTCTGAGCACAGAGTCAAGAGTTAGCCCTGAGTACCACCAGGTATAGTCCAATAACCAAACATAAATAAATAAATGGAAAGACAAATAAAAATAAGGAGCAAAACAAATGGAAAAAATGCAAATAAATACAAATAAATATATAAATATAGATGACTGGCAGATGATTTGTGGAGTATGTGTTAATATTTATATTAATACAAACATAAATAAAAGGAAAAACAAATAAATAAGTAGCAAAATAAATGGAAAAAATGCCCCAAAAATAAACCCAAGTAAATTATTTTAATGAGCCACAACAAAATAAAAGTGAGCATACTCATAAAAAAAAAAAGAATAAGAGCTTCTCGCAACGGGTCATTTGCCACAGTGTCAAAAAAGGCACATCAAGATTAGTCATGAAACTCCAGAATATTTGTGGAATCCTGTATCTCACATCCACCTAGTACTTTCTAGGGGTCTGTCTACACCTATAAGTCAATAGGGAAAAGGTGTTTATTATGTTTTGCAGTTGCACCTAGCTGTGCTCAGAGCTGAGTCCTAGCTCTGTGCTCAGGAATTGCTCCTGGCTGACTCAGGCGACCCTATGTGGTTCCTCAACTGAACCTCGGCCAGCCACGCGCAAAACCAGCGCCCTACCCCCTGTACTGCTCCATTCCAATGTCTGATCTTGAACTGCCCACCTGACCATGTGTTCAACAAAAGAACACAAAAACCCTGCTATCGTAACGTTTCAAAATGGCTCTGGAGTTTTATAATACTCAAATATGTTCATTTCATACAAAGATTGTCTTCGTAACAGAAGCTTTGAAAATCTCAAACTGAAGGAGGGAAGACGGCCAGCATACACCAAGTTGAGATAACACAGATGCTCTCTGCATTTGAAAGATTTTAAAGAAATCATTTTAAAGTGTTGAAACCAGCACTACAAAGATTTTTGAACACACAAAAAAGTTGTGACATCGCAGCAAAGAAGTATAATTTCTAAAAAAGTAATGAAAGATATATAGCAATTAACAGTTAGACATTATTAAACTAAAATGCACAGCAAACAAAAATAGTAAACAATGAGGTCAAAAAGGAGAAAAATAATTCAGCTTTTTTATATCAAATAATTTTTTTTCTTTTTGGGTCACACCCAGAGATGCACAGGAGTCACTCTTGGTTCATGCACTCAGGAATTACTCCTAGCCGTGCTTGGGGGATCATATGGGATGCTGGGAATCGAACCTAGGTCGGCTGCATGCAAGGCAAATGCCCTACCCGCTGTGCTATTGCTCCAG
>JAOXYA010039634.1:0-12628 GCA_028565675.1 Sorex palustris
GGAATCGAACTCGGGTCGGCCATGTTGGCTGCGTGCAAGGCAAACGCCCTACCGCTGTGCTATCGCAGCCGGCCTTCTACTATATAAGTAATACATATTACATTATTGTGTGCCAGGCATCAAGCCCCATCTCATTGTGCCAGGCAGACACTCCATCACCAAGCCGCCCCTCCAATATCAAGGAACTGACTTACCTTTCCCAGCCTAGGTTTTCAGTTCTGCCCCGTGCTAATAAACCTCATTTAAAAGATATATCGATGATACATGCAGATCTGGACTTTCCTTCTTTTAGTTACTGTGATGAATGAAGGAATGACAGAAAAAAATATATAAAGCCCTTTCTGAACAGAAAAGTCCAACATAGCCACCGAGCGTTAAATGGAGGTCACCACAGACCCCCACAATTCCACTCAGAGACACAAGAAAAATAAAAACAAAAATTCATGCAAAAAGACACACAAGTACTCTCAGCAATACTACTGATAGCTGCTAAAAAGAAACAACTCAAATGTCCACAGACTGAGAAATCAATAAAACGGGCCAATCCCCAAAGTGGAATACTACTTGGCAAACACAAAGAACTGTATCAGATACATGCCATGACACAGATCAGATAAGAACACGTGACACCTAGGAAGTAAAGCCAGCCCGAATGTCACGCATGATGCTCACAGGGGCTATTCGGGAAAGGCAGACTCACAAAGACGGGGGCTTGTTTGGGCTGGAAACAGGGTGGGTGGGGAGCAAGTCAATATTTCTCCCTGAAGTCATGATGTTGCTAAAAACCAATTAAGTGTATACCTTTAAAGTAGTGAATCTTAGGGGCTAGAGAGATAGTACAGTGGGTAAGGAGCTGGCCTTGCACAAGGTCAACCTGGGTTCAATCCCCAGCACCGTATAGGGTTCCCCAGTCATCATCAAGAGTGACCCCTGAGCACAGAGCTGGGAGTAATCCCCCAACACATCCAGGTGTGGTCCAAAAAACAAGAACAAAGCGGTGATTTTTAAGATCTATGATGTGTATCTCACAAGGTAGTTCTGAAAGCTGCCAACTTTCCCAGGAAGTGAACTTTATATCTCGATATTCCCCAGAATACCTGGTAGTTGGTGGGTTCTCAGGCCACAACTGTCACATCTGGACTGTGGGAACCAGACCTCCTCAAACCAGGTCCAGAGACTGGTCCGATTCTGGCTTCTCTAGTCTGGGCCTCTAGGTAAGAGGAGATGTTATTATCATAAGGTAGCAGAAGCCATGGTGAGTGAGGGACTAGGCTGTGTGTCACCCGAGACATCTCATTCGATTTATTCTCTGTCAGGGGTCACCCCCAGTGGCGCTCAAGGGGTACTTGAAGCTCGGTGATGAGGGCTGCCTCAGAGTGTGTCTGGAAGAAAACGTGGGGCCAAGGCCTCTCTCACAAAGACTCCTGTTTGTTTTCTGAACCATCTGTCTGGACAATATGGCATCTTTTAATACGTGATAATGAGCGGGTTAAAAAAACAAAAAAGTGCAAATAAGAGATTCCAGAAGTTGGGGGCTGGAGCAATAGCACAGTGGGTAGGGTGTTTGCTTTGCACACAACCGACCCAGGTTCGATTCCCAGCATCCCATATGGTCACCCAAGCACCACCAGGAGAGATTCCTGAGTGCATGAACCAGGAGTAATTCCTGTACATCACCGGGTGTGACCCAAAAAAACAAAAAAAAAAAAAAAGAGAGGGAGAGAGAGAGAGAAATCCCAGAAGTTACGAGGGGGTTGGTAATTCATGTGGGAATCAACTGTGTGTGCACTGTCCAGGGTACCGAGTGTGGGCCAGAATCCACCTTCCAAACGTGCACACACACGGCCAATCAAACTGCAGGGACCCTGCACGTCCACGTGGTCTGCTCCGGGTACTCTGAGTGCACAGAGACAGAGCACAAGGTGACCTGGTGCCAGCTGTAGTTTTGTGAGTCCCCCGACCCCCGCTCCTTCCCCCACCAAGAAGCCCAATGAGGAATCTGCTTTTTCCTGAGCACCCACTATGTGCTGACTCTTCCCCTGACCGCCCCTCAGCATCAGACTGCCACGCTGTCTGCGCAGTCTGCTGCTGTGGACACACATGGTGCATGCGTGAGCACAGCAAACAGGCAGAGCCCGGGACCCACTGACTGAGCCAGTCAGAGCACAGTGTCCCCTCTCTGGACCAGGGGCTGCTGCCCCCACGCCCACGGCTCAGCACCACCAACAGCAGTGGCAGCGGCGAGGTCCACAATGCTATCTTGAACGAAACCAGTGAACGTCGGATACCACTGGGAAATGGGAGCACGGAGAAGGGGAACTCAGAGAATCAATGCAAACTCTGACTTCAGGTCCTGACTCAGTCGCATCCCTGGACTGTTTCCTGGCTCTTCTGTCTCTCAAGTCAGCTGCTCCTCACCCCAAAGGGAAAGTACCGAGTCCACTGACATCGGAGTGACTGGGTGCAGGTCTGGCTGTCCTCGGTGATGCTGCCAACAAATGCTCTGGAAGCCACCTCGCCCCCTCCTCCAACTGCTCCCACCGCACGGAACTGCTCCCTCCCCCTTGGTTCCTCCCAGCCACTCTCAAATGTCAAGCCGCCTTGCCTCCTCTTCCTTCCGGAGGTTCTCTGAGCGCCACCATGATTACAGAGCTCTCCCAGTGGCCGCCCTAAAGGGCACCGTCCATCTGAAGCACCGGCCTGGGCCTCGCGGCCTCACCCCCACCTGCCTTGGGTGAAGGGCGAGTCTGCACAAAGGAAGGGGAGCGACCGATGTGGCCGGAACAGCTGACCTGGGCCTGGGCTGCTCTGCCACCCTGCCCGGGCTCGCGAGGACAATGATGGCAGGGACATTCATCCACACTGTCGGATGCTGCTGAGGAAGCGCTTCCCACGGGGCCAGCTCCCTAGCTGCTCCCCGTCAGCCCCTCTTAGTGCTGTGGACACAAGCGCAGGGGGCATGTGCTTCCAGCCCCTCTCACGGGCGCCTTAGCGTTCAGCCCCGGGGGATTGCTGTCACCATGGTGTGAACTACCTGTCACACCCAGGGAACCTTCCATCACTTCACTTCTGCTGAGAGACTGCATGTGACATTTCACCAACACAACCAGGATGTCAAAAGTCCTTCCCCTTCACCCAGCCCTGCACATACACGCTAACACACGCCAACACGCGCACACTCGCATGGTCCCCAAGGCCTTGCCTACTCTCCATGCACACAGCGGCACTCAAAGAACCTCCGGAAGTATTGCTATCAGCTCTCTCCAGGCCTGAGCTTCTTCGTCCCGCCGGAGCTGCCAGCTAGGCCATCCTTCACAGGGCCCGACTCGCTATAGATGCTGGTGGTGATGAGCTGGCAACCCCTCCCGGCCGCTGGGAGGCCGCTGGAGAGCAGAGCAGGCCACCTGAAGCAGGCAGCACTGCCGCCACTGGCCCTGTCCTGAGACAGAGCCTTCTCCAGACAGCCTCAGGATGCCCGAGACCAGACAGGCCACGCTAAGGAAGAAGGGAAGGAAGGTACGACGACGGCTGGAAAGATCTCAGCCGGGCAAGGAACCAGACGCACAGATTGAATTAAAGGGCCCCTGTTAATCAGAAGCAAAAGTGTCAGTTGACATTATCTGGTTTTGTTTTTATGTCATAGACAAAGGAAGTCAGTTTTGATCTCCGGGTGGGGAGGGACAGCGCGGAGGCCACAGAGCCTTCAGCAGCTGACAAGCCAGCACTGTCAATGGCCTGACAGAACCACTTAAGCTAATTAACTAGTTAGGACTCTGCAATGCAATGGGAACTGTACATCAGCATTGCTTAATGATTTCAGAACTGGAAGCTGTTAAATAAATATTGCAAAGCCCTTGGTCAGTGACGGGCATTGCCACTTCATGATGCATCATTTCCAACGCCAGGGAGTGGTGAGGAGTAGGTAAAAGCCAGTCAAGTTTAGAAAAGCAGAATTTTCGAATGTTTTTAAAACTTGTGATTCACTAACAAAGCCGTCCTCGAGCTATCAAACAGGAACCGTTCTCTCAAGCACAGGTCAAAACGATGTACTTCTACAAACAGGTGGTTAAAGAGAAGAATCGGCCCAGAGTACGGGAGAGAATGGCTAAAACATCCTTAAATGCAAGTGAAAGGCTATGCTGAAGGGTATCGTGTAAGTGTCCGTCAGTAGTCTGTCCACCGTCAGGCTACAGGGAATCTGTCCATGGCTTCTTTAGCAATAATAATCAGAATCTCACTCTTTAAAAAAAAAAGTCAATAATGCCAATACTGATAGTGGTATTAAGTAATCATATAGAATAGGAGAAAAGAAACATTCTACGACAGTGAATTTAAGTGAGAAGGAAAGACCGCCCCCTCTGCCACTGCCCTGCCCTGCTCGCCCATCCGGACCCTATCCTCAGGACCTGCCAGTGGTGTCTCCTGAGCCTGGACATCACACAGGAAGGCCGGTTCGGGTTCATGATGCAAACGGCTGATCCCCGCCCCCCCCTTAACCCCCAGCTGGGGATGGCGCTGGCCCAGGGGTGTCTGCTAAATGAAGGACCTTCATTTCCAATTCAAAGCGCCTGGCTGGGATTTTATAATATAGGTAAACAATACATGTCACTCAGAGAAAGCTGGTTTCCTGGGCATAAATCTAATTTATTAAATGACAGCGGCACCCAATGTCACCCACTGAGGTAAACAGTTTTTCCGGGTGTCAGCAGGCTGTCACTGTGACTGTTCCTTCTCTGCTCACAGACTCACATCCCAGCCGTGGGGGGGGGGTGGGGGGCAGCCGCGGAATCTGCCCACTAGGGGGCTGCTCAGTGCAGCACCACGGAGCAGCCTATAGGCTCTGTCACCCTGAGGAGCCAAGGGGCAAACGGGCAGGACCCTGAAGCGGAGACACCCAGGGACAGTGTGCAGGGCCCGGAGCTGGGGTTCTGAGCAGGCGTGAGATTGGGGGAGGAGAGGCCGATTCAGAAGCACACCCCACCGCCCGCATGCAGTGCAATGGCACCCTCCTCCATCACTGCAGGCCTGTGTCAACGAGTACAGATGGCCCCATCCTCTGTCACTGCGGGGCTGTGTCACCAAGTACGATGGCTCTGTCCTCCATCATTGAAGGGCTGTGTCCCCGAGTATGACGGCTCCATCCTCTGTCACTGCAGGTTTGTGTCACCGAGAACGACATCACTGCATTGCTGTGTCACTGAGTATAGACAGTACTGTGTCACTGCAGGCCTGTGTCACCAAGAATGATGGCTCTGTCTGTCACTGCAGGTCTGTGTCACTGACTACAATGGTTCCGTCCTCTATCACTGCAGAGTTGTGTCACCAAGTATGACATCACTGCAGGGCTGTGTCACAGAGTACGATGGTTCTGTCCTCTCTCACTGCAGGCCCATGTCACTGAGTACGATGGCTCCCTCCTGTCACTGCAGGGTTGTGTCACTGAGTACGACGTCACTGCAGGGCTGTGTCTGTCACTGAGTACGATGGCTCCATACTCTGTCACTGAAGGGCTGTGTCACCAAGTATGGATGACTCCGTCTGTCACTGCAGGGCAGTGTCACTGAGTACGACGTCACTGCAGGGCTGTGTCACCAAATACAACATCACTGTAGGGCTGTGTCACTGAGTACAACAGCTCTGTCACTGCAGGCCTGTGTCACTGAGTACGACGGCTCCGTCCTCTGTCACTGCAGGGTTGTGTCACCAAGTATGACATCACTGCAGGCCTGTGTCACCGAGTACAGAAGGCTCTGTCCTCTGTCCCTGCGGGGCTGTGTCACCAACTACAATGGCTCCGCCCTCTGTCATTGAAGGGCTATGTCCCCAAGTACAACGGCTCTGTCCTCTGTCACTATAGGGTTGTGTCACTGAGTACGATGTCACTGCAGGACTGTGTCACCGAGTACGACGGCTCCGTCCTCTGTCACTGTAGAGTTGTGTCACCGAGCATAACGTCACTGCAGGGCTGTGTCACTGAGTACAGACAGTACTGTATCACTGCAGGCCTGTGTCACAGAGTACGACATCTCTGACACTGAGGGGCTGCAATAGTAGTTCTCCCCCTCCTGAGGAAGACACAGCACGTGCCGCCCGGATCACTCTTACCTCCCCTCACCCCACGGCAGCAGCTGTGCTTGGCCCGTGTTCGAGGAGAAACAGGGGCTTCCACTGCCCCCACTGCGCTGCCCCCCTCCCCCCATGCGGGCTCCCCTCACAGGGGCTGCCCCGTTCCTCCTGGCATCGGTGACGATGAGAAACTGTGCTCGCCCCAGCATCCTTTTCCTTGCTCTGAGCCCGGCTTATCCGGTTCCCCCATCTGGATGGAAAAGCTGTTTGCGGGATGATGTTTCATTTAATCCACACAATGATCTGAAGAGAAAGAAACCAAAACTCGGGGAGATTAATGAACTGATCCGAAGCCGAATAAAGTGAGGCCGGAACTGGACAAGGTCGGCCCGAGTGCGGGTATCTGAGCATCTGATCCTGACAGGATCTCGCAGGGCGACATAATCCAGTTCCTGCCGACGCTGGCGGCAACCGTGGAGGGACGGGCACAGGCGCCCCGCTCGGGGTCAGAGGAGGTACCGAGGGTCGCCCTGCATGAGATGAAACCCAGAGTCTGGGGAAACGCACGTCAGCTCCAAGACAGAACAAGCTCGGAGACATGGGGACTTGCAGAGGCGACACCCCGGCCTCCCCACCTGACTCGGAAATTATCCCGAGAATACAGAAACCCCAACTCAGAAAGATCTACGCACACCTAAGTGCCTCCGAGTGCCATGCACACCTGCCGGTGTCCAGAGGGGACCCGATGACCAACAGGGGCTGCGGACATTGGGACAGTCCGAACACTGAGCAACCCCGGCTTTAAGAAAGGGTCAAACTCTGCGACTTCCCACCACGTGGACAGAACAGAGGGTGATGCGCTGAACAGCATAAATCTGGAGGAGAAAGACAGACGGGAGATGCTCTTCCTCACTGTTTCCCGGGAAGCAGAAAGGGCAGGGAGAGAGACCACAGGAAGCAGAGCACTCGTCTTGCACATGGGGCATCCAGTCTAATCTCCGACACTGCCCAGTACACGCCCAAGGGCAGCCCCCCTAAGCACCCCCAAGTGTGGCCCATCCGGACGCCCCCACCACTAATCACAGAGAAACCGAGTAAGGATGGGGGCTGGTGAGAACAAACCCGCATAAGGGAACCCCAGCGGGGGAGTGCAGGGGTGAAGGACAGGGGAGGGGGAGGGGGGTGGAGGAGAACGTGTGCTTCGGTAGCACCGAGCGCCCACTGCAGAGGTGCTGTAAATGATGGTGCTTCGATCATGAAAAGACAAGCCTTGCCCAAGAGTCTGCGGAGAAGAGGGAGTCAGAGCTACGCTGAGGACGAAACCGAACCCCAATCCTTCCCGGGTCTCCCTGCCCGCAACGAGCCTCACGGGATCATGGGATCACGGTGGGCGCTTTCCCCCAGACCCCACTGTGTCGCCCCAGCACAGGGCACCTGAACCCCAATCAGGTGAGAGGCCCGAGAGCCCCAGAGACACCCTGGGGGCTGACCCAGATGCACAGACCCCACATGGCCGTGGCGGGGGCCTCAGGAACAAACCCTAGGTGACTCTGCCGGGCAGCAGCGTCCACTATGCCGGACAAAACTGTCCACTCTGCTCCAGCCTCCAGCCTCCCTGCACGCGCCAGACCCTCATCACGGAGCACCCAGGGGACCCAGCCTGCTGCACCCACTCAAACCTGGAATACTTCCCAGAGGAAGGAGTAGCCCAGACCCGGGTGGGGCACGACAGGGCTCTACAGCCTCCCCCGTGAGACGCCCACATGCCCTCACTCACCCAGCACGGACCCTTCTCCTACACACGCAGTCCAGAACACAGAACTGGGCGCATGCCTTAAACCTGATCCTTTAAAAACACTCCCCAAGAGCTTTCATGTTCTTCTCCAGTCAAAACACATTCATTGGGGCTGGGGGCAATAGCACAGCGGGGAGAGTGTTTGCCTTGCACATAGCCGACCCGGGTTCAATTCTCAGCATCCCATATGGTCCCCTGAGCACCGCCAGGAGTAATTCCTGAGTGCAGAGTCAGGAGTAACCCCTGAGCATCGCCGGGTGTGATCCAAGAGGCAAAATAATAATAATAATAATAATAATAATAAATTTTTAAAAAGACCAATTACAGGTGCCGCCCAAGTCTCTCATACTTCCAGCGAGGCAGGAGTGAGCCAAAAGCTGAGGGAGCCACTGGCCTCCCACACCTCTGGCTTATGCCCAGGAGAGCTCCGGGCCGTCTGGACGAGCCAGCCTGCTCCTTCCCGCCCAGGCCCCCGCACGCCCAGAACAGAGGCAAGTCCAGGAAGGGCTGACACGCAGACTCCTTCGCTACTAATTTCCATTCATTTTGGAACTCTGATGACAGATAGAGACACACGCATTTACGGCATAAGTACCTGACATGCCCCTCTCATGATACTTAGGACACGCAACTTGTGTGGCCCTCTCGGGGAGAAACCAGATGATGTGACCGAAACTGTCCAGGCCGTGACCGGTGGGCGACTCCACACGACCCTGACCCTCTCCACCCACCTCGTTCTGCTCGTGCTCTTTAAGCTCCTAATCAGGGAGCAAAGGACCGTCTGTCATTTCCCTCTTAGTTGCAAGGAGTTTTGTTTTGTTTACCTAAGTCATTATGTCTCTACCTAAATAATTGCTCCTTAAATTAGAACCAAAACATCTGTTTTTCAGGAGTAGTTATGAGTCAACACCACAAATCAAACACAAAACACCGTCAAACAGTCAGTGCAAAACTAACTGGAGATGGATGAAAAAGTTTTCACTATTAGCTTCCAAACAGTCAAAAGAATCATTCCCTACCTTTATGGAGGAAAAAAAACTAAAATTAAAATAAATTGCAAAATTTTAGATGAAAGGAATCTCTCTACACAGGAAACAAAAGTAAAAGATAAACCATCACACAGAAGTGTGTTGTTGGTTCATTGTACCCGTAAGAAGATCAAAGAAGCAAAAATGGTTGTCCAAGTTCAAAGTAAGATAGTACAGATTAGACTGGAGTTCTTAACAGTATGGAGAGTTCTCAGTAAACTTAGACTTGAATTGCCATATGACCCAACAATTTCACTTTGAGGCATCTCTCCCTAGGACATAAAAACACTCTCTCAAAAGATCATTTGCACACCATTATTCACATTCATTATCCATTTCAATGAATGCATTATGGAAATATGGTACATATACACTATGGAGAACTATGCAGCTCAAGGAACAATGAAATCATAAAATTTGCTGCAAGATGGTTGGAACTGGAAGACATCACATTAAGTGAAGAAAGCTAGAAAAAGAAAGACAAACATGATTTCATTTATCTGTGTAATATAGAATACTGGATGAGAGAATGTATTGTACTTAAGTGGAATGCTTAGATTCTCCTTGATTCCAGTATTTAGGGAGATTGACAGAGAAGGAAAAAAACCAAGGGGAGGAAGAAGATAACAAGAAGCAATGGGTTAACAGACATCAGGGTTTCAGTTACAACAAATATATGAGTGAGGGCATAGCCATATACCCAAAACACAGGTTTAACAGAACTGAAAACATGACATCTAAGCAGCATCCACTGAAACTTTGTAACATGCCTGTCAGGTTCAAAGGTGGGGCTTGAGTGAGGATTGGGCTGGGGAGGGAATCTGGTAACACTTGTGGAGGGAAGTTGACACTGAGGTGGAAGGATGAGTGTTAAATTATTGTATGCCTAAAACACAACTATCTGAAACTTTGTTAATCATGACTCTTTAATAAATAAACTGTGGAGAGTGGTCTTAAGCATGGCTGTGGCTGGTTCTAGAGGTCTTCAGCTGCCGGGGCTCTGTTTGAGGTGGGGCTTCCCTCCAAGGGGCCCCAGTGAGGACAACCAGGCATGGGGGCAGAAGACTCTGCGCTGTTCTCTTCTGAGAGCTGGGTTTTATAGTCCCTGGGTCTTGGCTGTTGTTGGGATAACACGGCACTGGGGGCAGTTGGTGGGTTTAATGCCTAGCTACTGGAAGATGGGGGATCTGGGGGGAAGAGCCCAGTCCTGATTCGAGCAGGCTTTGAGATATCAGCCCCGGGTCCCTTACACCTGGGTTCCTCTGCCCGTTCCTTCATGTGTGAGGCTTGTCCACACGTTCGGACGCGCGACCACTTGTCTAATTGTCTAGTTCTCACTCTTGGAGAACCTGACAGGCTACATAGTGTATGCTGCCCACACTGCAGAGTCTGGAAAGCTCCCTGTGGCATATTTGATATGCCAAAAACCAGTAACACTAATGGGTCTTTTTCCCTTGACCCTGAAGGAGCCTCCCGCCAACGTGGCTAAAATCTCAGGGCTAGGACGAATGGAGAAGTTGCTGGTGCCTGTTCGAGGAAATTGATGAACAACAGGATGACAGTGATACAGTGAATCAATAAAATTTAAAAAAAATTAATTACAAAAAAAGTCCTGAGTTCTTTCTAGAACTCAAAACATGAGTTTTCTCCATGGCTTTATTACCTCCAAGGGAAAAGAGCTTGAAAAGAAACCTGAAGTGTTCTGCTTACCCTCAGAGTGGCCCATAGACCAGAATATGAAGTTACTTCTGTGTTTAACTAATGTAGTTCCTAATGCTATTTACCAATATATCATATCAGGAATGTGAAAAGAAGAGTGATGTTCTCAGATCACTTATTGTTTTCTAGGAGAAAATAAATTAAGACTTGCTTCAAGGATTCCATGCACACTTGCTTCAAGGATTCCATGCCTATCCTGGAAATAGAATGTTTAGGAAAACCAGAACTCAAAACTTTATACTATTAGTGAAATCTACCTTCTTCAAAATGTGATGCATGAATCAAATTTATTATGGTCTCAAAACTGAATGTGTTTATACTTCAAGACAAATGCAACGTAAAGCAAGAGACAACTTTCTTCTAAAAAAGAGGTTATACCAAGGTGAATGAGGGTAGTAAATATATTCTCTCATTTCAAGAAAGTATTTTCTCTAACTTGGCACTATTAATTTTTAAAGTAGATGTATTTAAAAGATTCATAGCAAGGGCTGACACAATAGTACAGCAAGTAGGGCCCTTGCCTTGCATGTTGCTTGCCCTAGTTTAATTCCCAGCACCCTATATGGTCCCCTGAGCCCTGCCATATGAATTATCTTTGAGCCCAGAATCAGGAGTAATCCTTGAGCATCCCTGGGTGTGAACCCAAAACAAACAAACAAACAAACACTAAACAAAAAGATTCATAGCAGAGCCAGAGAGCTATCAGAGGGATTCAAGTGTTTGCTTTGTATGTGGCCATCCCTAGTTCGAGCCCCAGCACTGATATGGTCCCCCTAGAATTACATTCCTGGAGGCCCTCAGCACCACTGGGAGTGGCCACTAATGATTTGATACTGCCCAGAGTGATCTAAGTATCACCAATATCTCAAGACCCATCAAGATCACAATCATCCTGTTGTTTGTCGATTGCCTAGAGCAGGCACCAGTAACCCTAGTCTGAGATTTTAAAAAGTGCCATATTCAAGGCTCTTTCAGGGTTAGGAGAATGTGCCCCATCATTGTTACTGGTATTTAGCATATTGGGTATGCCACGGGGAGTTTGTCAGACTCTGCCATGTGGGCAGGTTATATTCGGTAGCCTACCAGGTTGTCCAAAGTAAGAATGTGATAATAAAATGTCGCTGAGCATCCTCCACCCAGATTTTCCATCATCTAGTAGGCAGGGGTAACACCTACCACTGCCCCCCAGTGCCGTGTAATCCCATCAAGACCCAAACAGCACTAAGAAATATTGGAAGAAGCCCCAAACATCTGAGCATTACTTAGGAGAACACCTCTACCAACCAACAAACAAACAAACAAATATTCATTAAAGGGGCCTCATCTTAAATATTTTCCTACCAATAGATTAAATCTTAGTTTCCACTAAAGTTCTTTAAAAGTTATATTATAGCTGAGTTGCATAAAATAATTCAGACAAGTGAATTCTAAGACAGCAAGAGGTGTGTTCAAAGCAGAAAGAAACTCTACACTCTGAAACTTATTAGACAAATGGGAAGGAAAATTCAGCTGGAGACCAAAAATTGGCCAAGGGGTAACTGATCTGCATTCCACTGTTGGCATTTAAATGGAATCTTCTCCCGGTTTATTCAAGGTGGACACAGAATCTATTGGCATCAGAGCAGCAGTCTTTAATCATTGAATATAAATGTGGCTGGATATATTTGGTTAGAAATTGAATGTGTTAAGGCTCTTGGAAAAGACTCCAAGAATCTTAAAGTCTTAAAGCAGAAGATAGAGGAGTCCCACCAAAAACAAAGACTTGTCACTGGGAATAGTTCAGATATTATCTTGCAATAAATCTCTACAGAAGGTGAAAAGACAAATCCAAAATGGCCCCATGAAATATGCAGATTTGGGATAACATTCAGGAAATACCAATTCACTTTCCAATGCCAATTCAAACACAGTGGTAGGGCGTGTGCCTTGCATGCAGCCAACATGGCTGACCCGAGTTCGATTCCTCTGCCCCTCTCAGAGATCCAGGCAAACTACCGAGAGTATCTCGCCCGCACTGCAG
>JAOXYA010039662.1:0-12627 GCA_028565675.1 Sorex palustris
CGGGCTCTCCGAGAGGGGCGGAGAATCGAACTCGGGTCGGCCATGTTGGCTGCGTGTAAGGCGAAAGCCCTACCGCTGTGCTATCGCTCCAGCCCGTAAAGATATTTACCCAATATATTGCATGGTGAGGTTCCCAAGACCTCAGGAAAGGAATGACTTTACTTGCTACTTGAGGCAGTATTTTTTTCCCTTGGGTCTCTTATATTATATTCTTTAGCGTAGTGTGACCCCACAAAATTCTACGTGGTAAAAAGTAGCCTGATCTTTCCCCCACCTTCCGTTTCAGCTGTCAGTCAGAACTTGTTCTTCTGAAAGGGATTAAAATGGCAAGCCTTTCATTTGTACTGTGGATCTGTCAGGAAATTGTTCTTGTGATTGTAAATTTCAGCACCAGATTTGTGTCCTGGTCTGGTTATGGTTGTGGGAAAGATGAGTTTTAGACCCACCGTGCCTGAGGCTTACACGATAAGCTGATTGATGTGTAGCAGTTACATGCATGACAGCACTTGGGAGCTCTTGCTGGAGAGCAAAAACGGGCAGCTAGCCTTGCTCAAATGAACTGGTCATGCCTGTCCAGGTCTTCATATCTGAGTAGAAACCATCTGGCTGAGAGAAGGAATGGGAGAGAGCTGCAGGAAATTCTTTTTGGGCGGCCATACCTGGTGATGCTCAAGGATTACTGCTGGCTCTACATTCAAGGATCACTCCTGGCAGTGCTCAGAGGAATACATGTGGTGCTTGGAGTTAAACCCAGGTTGGCCGCATGTGACGTTCAGCACCCCATCCGCTATACTACCATTCCAGCCCAGAACAGAAGATCGTTGGTGTCTGCTCCTGCAGTTCTGTTAGAGCTCTTAGAGGAATCTAACATGAAAACCCCCACCTACCTTCCGTTTCTGAACTTGGCCATGAACCTGAGGCCAGGGGCCTCCAGTCTGTACCCTTGGGAACTAAAGCAGATTGTCAGTGCATGACTAGGATTGAGGGACAGGACTGCAAGTCCTTTCTGGAGAGGCATCCAAAGAGTCTATTGGCATTTGGGAATCTGGAATCGGTCGGTGGATACTTGCAGTGTAGGCAAGGTCTACAAGGTCTATAAAGAGAGAATTGCCAGGTCTCTCTTTATGGGCGGGGAAGGTTTAGGCTGCATCTGGTGTTGCTCAGGGCATACTGACTGAACTCAGGGGTCACTTTTCCTGGGGCTCAGGGGGTCATATGTGGTGCCAGGGATTGAACCCAGGTCAGCCGCAAGCCACGCAAATGCCCTACCCACTGTACTAACTTTCTGATTCCAAATAAAGGGTTCCTTTTTTGTTTCTTGTTTTTGGGGAACTTTTTTTTTTTTTTTTGGAAGGGAGAGGAGTGTCATGTCTATCTTTTTTTTTTTCTTTTTGGGTCACACCCGGCAATGCACAGGGATTACCTCCTGGCTTTTCCCTCAGGAATTACTCCTGGCAGTGCTGAGGGGACCATATGGGATGCTGAAAATCAAACCTGAGTCAGCTGCGTGCAAGGCAAACATCCTACTTGCTGTACTATTGCTCCAGCCCCTCATGTCTGTCTTTTAATGGGAAATCCGAACCTGTGTTTTTATTAACTAATTTGGAACTATAAAAAGGACCAAACAAACAAAAGTTAAATGGCACCACCACCAACCCCTGCTCACCCTAGTGGCAATTTTAGGGTGCCATTGAGACTTCATAATGGCTCTGGGAGTTAGCTAAGGATGAATGGACAGTCTTGAGTCTGGAGACAGGAATATCACTTGTTAAATGCACAAGTATAGGCAGGAAAATATTGAGGGCCCAAATGAGGGCAGCTGTTGCAGGAATGGAAGGAAAGAACTGAACTGGGGATGTGTGTGAGATAAAGTGGGCATGGCTGGGGGGTGGGGGGCGATGGAGTCGGGGAACCATGGCTGGGGGGATTGCAGATGGCACCACCTGCAGCCAGGGCCGACTCTGTGGGAAGGATGAATTGGTGAGGAGCCAGGAGCCAAGAGGAAGGAGCCTGCGTTAGAGTGAGGTCACTGTGGGTAGCCTGTTGCTCTTAGCCATGGGACTGAAAGTGTGGTTCTGGAGCTCAGAGAACGGCTTGCGCCGGGAGCCTTGATACTGACCTTGGAGCTTCAAAGGAAAGTTGTTTGGAAAGAGCTGTTTGTCCTGTTTCCTTTTGGTCTTTGTGGAGAGGTGGCGTTGTACCACATCTGATAGTGCCCAGAGCTTATTCTTGACTGTGCACTGCAATCACTCCTGGTGGCACTCTGGTGACCCTTTGCAGTGGCAGGGATCAGACCTGAATTGGCCGCATGCAAGGCAGGTGCCTTCGCACCGGTACTCTCTGGGCCCTTGTTTTGTTTCTTAATTCTTCATTCTCTGTTCGTTGAACCCAATTTCTTCAGACATGAACTAGCTCATTAATTGGTTCTTTTTTTAGTTACGGTAAGGACTGTGAAGAACACATCCTCAAGACCATGTCAGGGATGACCAGGCCTGGTGTGGGGGTGTGGTGGGCGAGTTCCTGAGGAAAGGGCTTTGAAAGTGGGCCTGGAAGGAGAAGAAGAAAGGAACTCAGTGAAGAAGGAGTAGGGGAAGGTTTTTAAGAAAGTCTGTGGGTTCATCAGTAAGGTTGAGTGGGAATGAAGATTCGTGCTTTTATTTATTTTTTGAGATTTATTACTATTATTATTTTTAATGAATCATCGTGAGATAGTTACAGCCTTACAGACTTGCATGATTATGTTTCGCTCATACAATGTTCAAGCACCCATCCTTCCACCCATGCTCTTTCTCCGTCACCAATGTTTCCAGTATCCCTCCCACCACCCTCTCCCCACCTTGCCTCTGTGGCAGGCACATTCCCTCTTACTCCTTCTGGGTGTTATGGTTTGCAATACAGGTGTATTGTGCTCTCTCTTTTTAAGTTATAGTTGTATTTTGTTTGGGGGCCACACCTGGCTGTGCTCGGGGCTTACTCTTGGCTTTATGATCAGTGATCACGCCTGGCGGTGCTCTGGGGACCGTATGGGTTGGGGATGCCAGGCATGGAACCCCAGGTTAGCTGCATGCAAGCCCAACCCCCCCACCTTCACCCCTCCCCCACACCCCATCCCCGGCTTTAGCGACACTGGGAGAGTTGGAACTTAATCTTTGAGTGTTGAAGTGCCAAAGGGACCCATGACAATGTAGGAAGAGGGTGACGGTTATGTCGAGAGTACGTTCATATTGGTGCCAGAACAGCTGCAGACGACCACTCAGCCCGTGCTGGAGCTGCATGCACTGAGCAGTGGCCGCTGTGCCTTCCCTCTGTCTTGCTGGCCCCTGCTAAGGGCCAGAAGTGAGAGCCTTTCCAGCCTAAAGTCAGCTGCAGGCAGAAGAGATGCTGCAGGTGATTTTAAGAAGATGAGCCAGGTGATCAGATTGATGTTTCGAATAAATTAACACCTTGGGGCCAGAGAGATAGCACAGGGGGTTTATGCACTTGCCTTGCACAGGCCAATCGAGGTTCGAACCTGGAATCACCTATGGTTTCCCAAGCACTGCCAGGGGTCACTCCTGAGCACAGAGCCAGGAGTAAGCCCTGAGCTTACCTTTGGGTATAACCCATTCTTCAAGTTCTTTCCCTCATCCCTCCTGATAAAACAAAACAGCATTCTGGTCACTGGGGGAATATACAGATTAGAAGTCTTTATTTTCCAGGCTAAGCTTATGAAACGAACAGTAGAAAACACATTTTTAACAAGTTTTTTCCTATATTTTGTTTCTTTAATTTTAGAAATCAGGACCTTTGGTATTTAGGAAAACTATGTTTAATTCTACTGAGATCAAGTTTTCTGGTAAGTATACTAAACTAATAAATAAGATGTAATTAAATTATAATGACTAGCATGTACTAAAAATTTTCATTAATGTAAGTAAGTATGACCTATATTATAAATGAGGCAGCAATTTTGTTGTTGATCAGGTAGAACATTGTAGGAGTTTCTTTTAGTTCAGTAAAGACAAGAGTGGGTTTTTTTTTTTATCTCAGAAAATGTAATGTAAATCAGTCCTTAAAAATGATATTTGAGGGCTTGGAGAGAGTACAGCCAGTAGAATGTTTGTCTGGCATGCAGCCAACCCAAGTTTGATCCCCAGTATCCCATATGGTCCCTAGAACCCACCCAGCGTGATTTCTCAGTGCAAAATGAGAAGTAACCCCTGATCACTGCTGGGTGTGCCCGCCTCCCAAAAGAGATAATGAAGTCTAATAAAGTAAATTTCAATAAAGATAGTTAATTTTTGTGAGATTTGACTCCAAATCTAGGATTTTAAATGTAAATCAATTTCTTTTTGTTAGCATATGAAATGGCTTCATTGTGATAAATTCTTAGGCCCCTGAAAATTTTCTAAATAAATACACATGTGAAATAAAATATTTAGTAGCTAATCATGAGGTAAAAATTACTAGATGTTAGCACATTAATCTTAGATCTTTGACAGTAAAAATACCAGTATAATTACTGATTTTGCGTAACGACCAACAACTCATCGATCTTTGAGTTTTCAGGTTTCTGAATGGACTAATGTTAGGTCAGAGTATATCTTAAATTTAACCCCTTGTATTTTTCAGTAATTTGGCTAGACAAGGTTTGGGGTAAGCAGATTGGCTTCTTAGGATCCAGAGCCTGCCCTGTTTCTGTACCACACTATCTTCTGGTTGTTTGTTGGGTAATTCTGCTGTATTTTGGGACCTGTGCTAGAAAGCAGAAGGTGTACAAGGCAGTTTGGAGATCACAATCATTAGTGTTGCTAAGAGCTTGGTAAGAAGCAATATAAATCCAAAGTAGGTGAGGAAAAACTGTTGACATTTTAATTGCCTTAATCAAAATATTGGCATCTAGATGCTTTCAAGTCCACTGTCTAGACAAATAAAATTTAAAAGCCTGGGGGGTGGAGTGATAGTATAGCAAGTAGGGCTGACCTATGTTCATCCCAGGCATCTCTGAGCACTGGCAGAAGTAAACCCAGATCTGGCCACAAAACAAAGCAAATCAAAAAGACTAGAGCAGAAAAAAATACGTCTATGGACCACAGAAACACAAATAATGATTTTAAAACCAGCCATATTTAGTTTCTCATATCTGCCTAATAGACCACAATCTAGATAGGGATTAATTTATATAAAGAGTGAGGCATTTAGAGTAAAGAGTAAAAGAGGGGCAAAAGCATTCAAAAAAGAGGGTTTAACACACACACACACACACGCATTAAAAAAAAAGGGTTTAGCACACAAAAGCATTCAAAAAAGAGGGTTTCACACACACACACACACACACACACACACACACACACGATCCATGAGACGTGATTGGGAGCTGAGAGGAGTTATAGCTGCTGGCATGCGTAATCCACCTTCTCCCTGCCCCAGGAGGCAGGATCAGCAGATAATTTCACCCTTCCTGGAGCTGCTGCTATTCTCTGAAGTTCTCAGCCAGCCCAGATTTTGTAAAAACGATTTTTTTTTTTAAAAAAAGGGGAGGTTGAGTCAGGCCAAAGCTGGCAGTGTTCACCCTTCGATGAGAAAGCGGTGTTGAATTGTCACTGTGGCTGTCACGGGTGGGAGGAGCATCTGCCTGAGCGCTGTGCTCACCCACCCAGCACCCTTCACCCAGTGGGTTTCTGGGAAGGTCTGCCGAAGGGGGAGAGCTCATGGATAATTATGCTGCCACCGCACAGTTATGGTTCATTCAAGTGAGCAGTCAGATACTCTGCTTCTACATCTACCTCAGAGGTTTGGTGAAGAAGTGACTCGGTCTCTGTGTTTACACAGAACTAGATTCTCATATCTCCCAAGCTAAAAAGAAAATTTGGAAAAAACTCAATACCCATTCTGTGTAAAAATATTCAGAAAGTGGCCAGAGAGGTAGGGGTTAAGGGGCTTGCCTTGCATGCGGCCTGCCCTGATTCAAATCCCCCATACCACATACAGTCTGGGGGCACCACCAGGAGTGATTCCTGAGCACAGAGCCGTGAATAGACTCTAAACACTGCCGGGTGTGGCCCAAACCTACCACCTACCTCCCAAAAGAACTCTGGAAAAGAATAAACAACCCCCTCCACTTCATAGGGCAGCTATGAAAAATATATCTCCAATTTCATACTTTCAGTTTTTTCCAGATAAATTTTGATTAATGATAATCAAAATCCAAGCCTATTTTTATATGAAAGTTGAGTAGGCATTCTACGTGTTTGTATGAGAATATGAAGAACCTAGTGTAGCAAAACCATTTTGCCAGTGAACTTTTATTGTTTGATTTCAAAACAAAAAATGGAAATGGTGTGGTACTGGTATCAGGATGGACGTAGATTCATGGAGCAGATGAAGGAGCCAAAAATAGGTCCACATATACCCGACCAGTTGATTTCTTTTTTCCCCTTAAAACGACAGTCCCAAGATAATTTATTGAAGAAAGGATCATCTTCTCGACAGATGATTCTGGACACCTGATAACTATCAGCATGGACTCTTTTTTTTTTTCTTTTTGGGTCATACCTGGCAGTGCACAGGGGTTACTCCTGGCTCATGCACTCAGGAATTCCTCCTGGCAGTGCTCGGGGGGCCATATGGAATGCTGGGAGTCAAACCCAGGTCGGCTGCGCTCAAGGCAAACGCCCTACCCACTGTGCTATCTCTCCAGCCCCTCAGCATGGACTCTTACCTGGACTGTGGACTCACATTGTGGGCTGTCCTTCTTGGGAACTCCACGAACACATGCTCGGGCCTCTTGGCATTGTCTCACACATTACTGTAGTTGTGCCCACTCACTGCTCTATCTTCAAGTTAGGGATCTCTGCCATTTCTAATCTGCCATTTTGTTAAGTGAATTTTTCTAATTTCAGATGTTATATTTCTTTAATCTCTAGAAGTTTAGCTCTGGAAAAAATTTTTTATTTTTCTCAGTAATTTCATATTTTTCTTTATGTCTTTGAATATATAGAAACTAACTCGTATTAGCTATTTTTATATTTTAATTAGTTATTGCCCTCATCTTTCTTATACTGAGTGATCTATTTTATGGTTATGGGTCAAATTTTCCTGCTGGTGTTTTTATTTAGAAGGTGTGGGCATTGTAAATTTTGCTTTCTCGTGAGTTATATAATGTTGGATTCTTTTGACAACTTTGTTCTGGAAGAGAGTTAAGTTTCTATTGTACAGTTTCCTCCTTTCTAATTTTTTGATTTTTGAGTCATACCTGGTGGTGCTCAGGGATTACTCTTGGCTCTTCACTCAGGGATCACTCCTAGAAAGGTTTGGGGGACCATATGGGGTGCCGGGTATAGGATCCCAGTCATCTGCATGCAACACAAGCACCTTGCCCACTGAACTATCTATTGCCCACCTGTTTTTCACTTGGTCCCCTTCAGGCCCCCTGTATTTGGGTGTCTGTGTTTTCTTAGCAATAATATTCTTTGACTGTGGCTTCATCAGTGTTGCCTTCCTGGCCCTCTGGGACCTGTAATTCTTATGTTGTTCCTCTTAAATTCATCCCAGAGTTTTCTTGAATGCTGTTTGTTTATTTTGAGGCTTATTTCCATGTCTCTTTTGTGTGGAGGTTTTCTTCACTTTATCTTGAAGTTCACTGCTTCTGTCCTCAGCAGCTGTTACTCTGCTACTGAGGCCTTCATCTGATAAGTTTCTCAATTCTATCATTTCCAGTTTCCTCATTTCTGCTCTTATCCTTTTGTGTCTTATTGGAAGTGCATTTCATTGTTTCTTTGAGCTCCTTAAATATCCTTAACATTTCCCCTTTGAGGTTCTCATCAGAGAAGTTTTAGAGCTGGTTAATACTGGTTGAGTTTTCCGGGCTGCAGTCCTCACTCACTAAGCAAGGTGGGGTTTTGCCTTGTTTCCCCATGTGACTGCTGCAAGCTGGAGGTGTTTCTTGTGTGTGTTTTCTGTGGCTAGGTAACTGGAGTTAGGATGTCTTTGTATGTTCATGGTGAGATATCAAGTAAGACCTCCCCACTGCCTCTGCAGTACCCTGTCAGGATGGTCAGACAGTCTTCTCACACAGCCGAGGCCCAGAAGCCTCCAGGGCACATGCCAAGTAGGATTGATTGGGTATCTTCTGCGCCTTCATTACCCAGGTAACATCACTGCTGCCATGGCACCTGGACTCGTGGCTGTTCTTTTCAAGCCTGAACTGGGCTCCTGTGTCTCCCTTAGACAGCACATCACAAATACCGGTGGCCGGTATTCTCACTCAAGGACAGAATCGCGGGCGTAGTCCCCTTCTTAGCATTGTCTTGGCATTGTCTTTTTAGGGCTTTTTAGCTTTGACGTGACATTTCTTCTGTCACCTGGCTGTCTGCACCTGTCTTCTTGGCTTCAGGGCCCTTCACTTAAGCCGGCCTCTCTACCTCCTGCAAGATGGGAAGGAGCCTTTCTGGCTCCGTTGGGAATGTCTGTTAGAATGGAGCCTTGGCTTCAGTGCCACTTCCGAGGTGGGACCCTTCTACAGCTTTTCAACACAGAAAAAGGCTTCTCCACTCTGACTAGGGGACGCTCAAACAGTTCCCACCACCTCTGTGTGAACTCAGAATTATTAGTCTTCTTGTTTTGCATGGAAAAGCTGCTATTCAAGGGAATCTCTGCAGATTCTTTTCTTTCCTTTATTTTTTTTAAGTGGGGGGTTGGGGCCACGCCCAGCAATGCTCAGGGCTCATTCCTGGCCTGGTGCTCAGAGAGCAGTCCTGGTACTGCTCAGGGGACCATATGCAATGCTGAGTATCAAACTCCTGTACTGTCTGGCTCCAAGATTTTTCTTGGGTAGAAAGGGAACGATTCCAAAGTAGTGCTCATGGCTCCCCAAGTCCACTCCCAGTGATTGTTTATATTTTGGGAGCCACACTCAGTTGATGCTCAGGAGTTTATTCCTGGCTCAGGAATTCCTCAAAGCAGTGCTCAGGGGTATCATAAGGGATGGCTGAGGACTGAATGTTAATTGACCTCGTGCAAGGCTGGCATCTTACCCCCAGTACTATCTGGCCCCCGAAATTCTCTGAAAGAGAGTTCAGTGTGAGGACCCAAAAATGGAGCCTGCTGCTCAGGCCATGTGTGGTACCAGCGCTCTACCTCGGCTCCTCTCCAGGTTTCTTCCTTTTCTTTATTGTTGGTTTGGGGGCCACGCCCAGCCAGTGCTCAGGGTTTACTCCAAGCTTGATGCTCAGGAGGTCACTCCTGGTAGGGATTGGGGACCATCTATATTTCTGGGGATCAAACTTGGGTCGGCCACGTGTATTGCAAGATTTTCCTCACTCCCCCTCCCCCTTGCAGATTTTCTATCCTCTTTTCTCCTGTTGTAGCTTCTTTCAGTCCTTGGGTGTATTCTAGCCCAGAAACTCTGCCAGCCCCGGCCTTTTGGATTTTTCTCTCTATGCTCTTTGAGTCTCTCTGCTTCCCTGCCTTTAATATGGCTTGTAGTGATCCTTGCCTCTCCGTAGTCACGAGTGCAGGCAGCTCCTTATCGTACTAGGCCCAGCTGCCCAGGTGACTCCTAGCACCATAGCACAGGATCTGTGGATCTCTGAACTGAACCACCCGCAGCCCTGCTCACTGAGCTGGGGCTGGGAGGGTGCCTCAGCACCCAAGCATCATCTGGGAGCTGCTCCCATCACCTTAATTACTTAGCATTTGGATAATTTCAGTCACTGCTGACTTTATAGTCACCGATTCTCTTTTCTTCCAGTACTTAGTCACCCCCAACATGGGATTACCACCTCTCCTGGGTCAGGTGATACAGTTGTGCGCCTCCAACCTTTGATGTGAGAGGGACTAGGGGAGGGGATGGCTAAGACCTAACAGGCAGGTTTGATAGAGTGAGGGATTTAAAACAGTTCAAAGGTGCCCTGAGCACCGCCGGAGTGATCCCTGAACACATAGCCAGCAGGAGGCCCTGAGCACCACTGGCAGTGGGTCCAAAAGTCCAAACAAAAAAACCCCAAAGCAGCTCTGGGCAAGACGGGGCAGGGCATCTCTCACAGTCCACAACATGGAGAAGGGGGCAGAACAGCCTGGATGAACCAACCCTTTGGTAAAGGACGCAGAGAAGTCAGCCAGGTTAAAGGGAAGTATGCAGAAGACACAGATGGTCAGGCTGCGTGAGAGCAGGGTGCGGATGTGACACCGTGAGAACCACCTGCTCTAGTCAGATCAGGACGGGAGGGGGAGCTGGCACTGCAGAAGAGCGATTTCACCAGGACTCTGACGCATGAAGGGGTTTTCTTGATTCTGTGTATGACAGGGCACCATCGAAAGATTTGCCTGGAAGGGCAATGTGATCAGACAGACTAGAAAGAACTAATTCTAGAACTGAAGCAAGTTCCTCCTGGGCAGCACCGGGACCCCTGCAGTGCTGGGACTCAAAACGGGGGACAGCTTCATGCACAGCATGAGTGTTATCCCTGCATTGCCCCTGCACTGCCTCCTACTAGGCTGACTGACACACTGGACTTGGCATGGAGGAAGTGAATAGTCTAGGAACCTCTGGTCAGTGAGAACTTAATGTAATGAATCTGTTTGTCTCATTTTTCAGTGACTTTTTTTGGAGGGATTAGATAGTATTTTACTCAACGTTTCATTAAAGTAGTCCATTTTTATTTTTCATTGAATAACCATCAGATACAGTTACAGACTTACAAACTTTCATGATTGAGTTTCAGTCATACAATGACCGAGCACCCATCCCTCCACCAGTGCCCATTCTCCACCAGAAATGTTACCAGTATCCTTTCCACCACCCCCACCCCTTCCCATCTCCTGCCTCTGTGGCAGGCACATTCCCTCTTACTCTCTCCCTCCTTTTGGGTGTTCTGGTTTGCAGTATAGGTACTAAGAGGCTATCATGTTTGGACCATAGTCTACTTTCAGCACTTATCTCCCATCCCGAATGATTCCTCGAACCATCATTTACTTTGTCGTCCCTTCTGTATCTCAGCTGCCTTTTCTCCATGTGAGGCTGGCTTCCAAGCTATGGTGGCCCTCATCACAACTGTCCTTAGGTGTTATTTTCCTGTTATGTTACTTTATATTCCACAAATGAGTGCAGTCATTCTATGTCTGTCCCTCTCTTTCTGACTAATTTCATAAAGTAACTTATCTTTGCATTCTTGGAACCTTACACATTGCAACATCTTGTCATATATATACATATATATATATAATTTTTTAATGCGAGACTTTCTTTTTCTGAACAGTTAAATCATTCAGTTGTTCTGGACCTATGAAGTTTACCATAGAATGGCATTTGAAGTACCACATCTGTTACAATGACTTCTATAACCTGGAAGTAAGTAAAGCACAGTTTTTAATTTATGTGAAGCTCTGAAGGGAAATGATAAATACAAAGCATCAATAGAGCATCCAGTATGGGGACTAGAAATACAGTAGCCTTTGAAGTCCCACTGAGTTTTTCGGGATTTCAACAGTAAGTGTTCTAATTCAAAGTTCCTGCTTTCTGAGGAGTATCTAAACCTTCCTCGGTTCTTAAGAGAATTGTTAGTAGACGTTTAAGTCACATAGATAGAAACCATAAATAAAGGGTCCGTGGGTCACACGCAGATATAAAACAATTGAAAGATAGTGAGATTTTATTGCATTCAAGTTACCAGATGGGAAGCCTTGGACTTAACATAGGTCTAAGATGTGAGAGGAAGAAAGGAACCAGGCAGGGGAGAAGGGAGAGTTGGGAGGGGAGGAGGGTGAGGAAGGGGGATGGTGGTGGGGAGGGGGCCAACTGGGAGGGGACAACGGAGGGACCTGGCTATGGTCAAGAATATTCCTGGCTCTGAGGCTGGACTCCCGCTCTAGGAAGTCCATGGGTTCCCTGGGCCAGGGTTTCCTTTCAGTTATTCTTATGATGGTTGGTTGGATCAGTTCCTTTCCTGCTTCTCTTTTATCTGTCAACTCCTAGTTTGAATAATGTGCAGATATCCAAATTCATTCTCCTTGAACACCTGCTTTATCTCCCAGTATTTCCCCTGATATATTTACCCCTTGCCTCCGAGCAGAGCTGCTCACTGAAAGTCAGAATGAGAAAGGTATGTGCTGACTGGTTTCAGTCAGGTATAGGTGAAATAGAAGTTGACAAGCAGATGAGATGAATCAGATCTCTGGGTTCTGGCGGAACTGGCCACCACAGGGAAGGACGTGTGGGCCAAATGCCTAAAACATGCACCATGCTATGAACCAGTGTTACCTTAATGACAGAAAAGAAAAAGATGCTCATTTAAACAGTGTAGTTATCACGTGACAAGACCTGGATCGTTCTGAAGCATATCAGGGACAGTCAAAGTGATGGACATTCTGTAAACATGTAAGCATGTGGGTTTTTTAAACATTTTTTTTATTATTAGTGAAATACCATGAGGTACAGTTGTAGACTTAAAAATTTTTGTGCAGGCCAGAGCGATAGCACAACGGGTAGGGCATTTGTCTTGCACTCGGCTGACCCAGGTTCAATCTTTTGCATCCCATATGGTCCCCCAGCACCACTAGGAGTAATTTCTGAGTGAAGAGCCAGGAGTAATCCCTGAGCATCGCTTGGGTGAGACCCAAAAAGCCAAAAAAAAAAAAAAATTGTGCTTG
>JAOXYA010039682.1:0-12627 GCA_028565675.1 Sorex palustris
CGTCCCATATAGTCTCATGAATCCCACCAGCAGTAATTCCTAAGTGCAGAACCAGGAGTAACCTCTGAGCACTGCCAGGTGTGCCCAAAATAACACAATGAAAACAAATTAAAAGTGCAATTAAAAATATGATTATGATTGCTCTCATTCAATAAGATTCTGATTGTTTTTGTATATTATCAGAGGTGTTAACACATACCAAATTTTTAAGAGTAACTTTATGATTCAATATAGTATTTGGATAATTTATTTGGTTGTGATAACCAAAAAACATTTTTCTAACAAAAATCTACAATATAAGACTACATATGACATGCCAATTTATAAATTGCTCTTTGGCAGGGGAGATGGGGGAACACATGACAGTGCTCAGAGCTTACTCCTGGCTCTGTACTCAGAGATTACTTCCAGTGGTGCTCAGAGCTTACTCCTGGCTCTGTACTCAGAGATTACTTCCAGTGGTGCTCAGAGGACCATATATGATACAGGTGATTTGAACTGGGGTTGGCTGCATGCAAGACAAACACCTAACCTCCTGTACTATCTCTTTGGCCCGGTTTACAAATTCCTTAAGGGAATATTAAGTTTCAATAGTTAATGTTAAGTTTAAAAATTAACTACTGAAAATGTCCTTTTTAAAACCACACAAATACCATTATAAGAGAAATTAGCAATTAAAATTAAAAATGTACGGTCTCCTGAAGCATTGGTTTTGAAAGGTTTCTGGTTATTTCAAACATTTTAATAATTCCAGTAAGCTTCTAAAAAGATAGGCATAAAAACTACACTTGTGATTTTAAAAATTCTCTGTATTAGAAGAATTTTTAAATGTTAAGCATATGGCTTTCTCAATTTTTCTGATAACCAATGTAAATGAGAATGAGTTTTTTGGGGGTGAGGGGGTAATCTTTGCATTTCTTTATAAGTCTGCACCAAATTAGTAATGCCCATGGCTCCTTTTAGAAAGGACATGGTATAAAAGCAGGAGCCCTTATAAAAGAAATCTCTGCATATGGATATGGGGACATCTTTGAGAGATTCCAAATACAAAATGTTAGTCTACAATAAGACTTCATTAAAGAGGAAATGATCCCAGTTATAGTAAACTATATATGTAAAAGTATAGAAAACTGCTAGAAGGAAATAAAAAATAGAACTGGGGCACAAGGGAGTTAACATAAAGAAGGACTCACAAACTTAACCCTCTCTGCCACTCCAAAAAACTTTATAGTCACTGTATATTTTTCTACATATACATTAAAATTTTGTTTATTTGTTTTTCAGCCAATCCAGCAGTGTTCAGGGTGTATTTCAGGATCACGTTTGATGGCCTGGGGGACAGATGGGGTCTAAAACCTAGTCAATCATGTGCCTTCCTTGCTGAAGTATCTCCTCAGCCCCTGTACATACACATTTTAAAAAAAGTACAAATCAAGAAATAATTCAGTGGAGCTGGTAGTGAGAAAAATACTAAAATTCATTAACAAAATATAAATGGTTCTGAAGAGGAGAGAGAAAGAGCAGTAGGAAAGAAGAAATGATAGGCACCAGCAATGATGGGCAGATTGGTGGCAAACGCAACAATGGGCAGGTAATAAGAAACTCAAAGCAGAGGCAGGGCAGCAACGGGTCAGGAGTCCAGAAGACTAAGAACCAGGTTGAGGGGCCAACAGGGCTCACCCCCAAGGAGCTCAGCAATGAGGCACAGCCCTTGAGTGCTCATCAACAGCACATGCTGCTCCAATGACATTATAGGTACTACCTGATACAATTCTCATCACAAGACTCACTTTAACCTACAGTCAAGATCTGACTTTACAGAGCCATGAAAAATGGGATCGAAGACTGCAGTGATGTGTGTTCAAGCCAAGGAATATTGAGAGTTGGAAGAGACAATGAAGCTTTTTCCTAAAAGTATTCTGGGGATACTGGAGGAATCTCCAAAACTCTGACAAGAATGAATTTTTATAGTTTTAACCATTAAGCATGTGGTTCATTTGTTATGAAAATCTTAGGAAACAAATTTACTAAGTAAAAGGTATATATTAGAGTTTCTGTACTATTTGTTACCTTTCTGTAGTCAAATTACATTAAAATTGTAAGCTAATTTAAAATGTAATAATACCCAATAATGTCTTTGGAATGACATGGAAATTCTTACAAAACTGAGTAAAATTTTACAACTCTTAAAATTGTTTTTATTCTATGCCTCTGATCATCTATATTAAAAATAAAAAATACTAAATGTTATATTAAATTTAAAAATAATTTAAAACATCTCTATGGTACAGACAGAAATTTTAGCCACTAGAAAAATTTATCAAATTATTTTAATAGAATTCTAGACAGTAATTATATGCCATCTTCTAAAAAAGGCTGAGCTTCCATTTAAATTTAAGAAGTCAATGGTATAATTACCATAAACAGTAATTTAAAGTAAGATTTAATTATTAAAACTTACCAACTGCTTTTCATTCACAGGAGAGAGGGGTGGGGGTACAGTTTCTCCAGAAGTGGGCCGCCAGGTCAAGAGTCTTAAAATACCACCCAGAGGGCAAAAGAGACCACAGTCAAAATCTTTTGTCACAAAATAGCAACAAGAATACACTGCAAATAATAATCCTCCTTCTATTACTTTAAGTACAATTTACTGAAAAATATCTAGTAAAGATTTGCTACGTACTTAGAGAAAACAGTCCTGCCCATAAGTTTTATTGCAAAAATCACTTTCTGAAGGGTTCAAAATTATATACTCACTTTTTCCAATTATTTGACTCAAAAGAAAAAAGTAATTTACTATCCTAGTTTAGGTGCTTGGAAATGAAATATGTTTATGACTCAAGTTTTTTTATTTTATTTTTTTTGCTTTTTGGGTCAGACCTGGTGATGCACAGGGGTTACTCCTGGCTCTGCACTCAGGAATTACCCCTGGTGGTGCTCAGGGGACCATACGGGATGCTGGGAATCGAACCTGGGTTGGCCGCGTGCAAGGCAAACGCCCTACCCGCTGTGGTATTGCTCCAGCCCCCAAGCACTGTTGTCCTGTGAGAGCCTCGGGTGATGCTGGCATGAGAGTTGACTGCAGAGATGAGGATGAGGGTAGAGGAGCAGATACCTGCCTCCCCCTCACCTCCTCTCAGATCAGCCTTTTTCTCTTTAACTGATCATGTAAAACTTTGTGGAAAAAAACATGTGGAAAAGTTTAGGTGCTGGGAACATATGATGGGGGTAAGTCTTGCCTTCCATTCAGCTGACCCTAGTCCAGTCTCTCCAACACCGCTTATGGTCCCCTGAGCCCCACCAGAAGTGATTCATGAGCACAGAGCCAGGAGTAAGTCCTGAGCATTGCTAGGGTGTGACTCCCAAAACCAAAAGAAAACAGCAGTCCATATAGCAAAGCTGCTCCAGGTGCCAGTGATGATCATTCAGAGCCGAGAGTTAAAACTCAATGAGGGGTAACAGGTAGAAGGTTTCAGGGGTTCCCAAAGATCATCTTTAGAGCTGTGTTTTTTCCCCTTCTTCGTGCCCGTAACTTTGGAAGGAAATTGTTCTTAAAGGGACTGTCATGGTTGGGGTCAGGGGATTCTAGTATGAGGACGAGGAATACCTCTCCCAGTGGGAGCCTGAATTAGCACCTCTAGGGCTATGTATGGTAAAGGATCCGGGAAGTAAAGAATGGGGATATTCCTTCCCACCGATGCATGTCCAGTCTTGGATTTCCCCTACCTTTGTGGTGGTCACAATATCCATCGCACACACTTGGTTGTGCACTCACTTACATTATGGTGACTGCAGGGGTCACACACTCCACTGTGGAGTTCAGTTGCACCTGTTGTACCCTTGGGGATTCCAGTAGCAGCGCTGCTGGCTCGCTCTGAGATATGCCTGGCAACAGTACCAGGATCCAGTTCTCAGCCTCACAGCTGCTGTGCCAGTACTCAACAAATGGAGCTCTGGACCTAGACACCCCACCTTCTTAAGATAGCTGGGAGCTATGTCATCCTTAGGCTGGATAAATGGGACCCAGAGCCTTCTGGGGCAGATGGAGAGACCCTTTTGGGGGTTAGAGACCATCCCTGTAACATTGCTTTAACCAACCTTGCTATGACAAATCTGTTCACTTGTAAGTAAGGTCTGTAACTACCTTAGCTGTAACTTACAACAACTGTGACTAACATCCATAACTAACAGCAGTTGCAATTAACATCTGTAACTTACAGCAGCTGTAACTAATATCTGTAACTACCAGCAGCTGTAACTAACATTGTAGCGACTAGCAGCTATAACAGCTGTAACTAACATAACTGCTATGTCTAATGCAGCAGCCATGACAGGTGAAAAAGGCAGAAGGGCAACATGGAAGGGGAGGATGGGGATGGTCATGGGGGATCGTTACACCTGCTGGGTGGCAATGAGAAGGCTGGTGAGTCACAGAGGTCCCTGGACTCTCTCACACCAACTTCTACCCCTGAACTCGACTTGCTCTGACTTTTGTTTTCCTTTTGAAAGCAGGCGTGGATCCATTGGTGGAGACCGCAGGAGCCCTGGCAGCTTCTGACAGTTCCCCTCAGGTGGTGAGACCCAAAGAAAAAGCCACCAACCCCACTGCGGCCCATAGGCTCCAGCCAGAGCTGTCTTCCTCAGACTGCACGGGCTCTCAGCCCAGGAATGCACGGGTACAGACCCAGAAAGAGGCAGCCAGGAGGGAGCACAGGACACAGGGCCCCTGTGTACACAGAGGCACCCAAACCAAGAAATCCGGGAAGAGTGGGCAGACTAGACATCGAGCCCAACCCCTGGTCCCCAGCCCCCACAGTGGGCAGCCAGCAGTGGGCAATGAACAGGGGGCCCCTCACATCCGTGATACCTCGCAAGCCCTGGAGCTTACACAGTACTTTTTTGAAGCTGTTTCCACCCAGATGGAGAAGTGGTACGAAAGGAAGATTGAGGAAGCACGCAGCCAAGCCAGTCAGAAAGCCCAACAGGAGAAGGCGACCCTGCAGGAACACGTTAAAAGTTTAGAAGAGGAACTTGCGAAATTAAGGACCAAGGTGCAGAAGGAAAATTAGGACCCTGGGAAAAAGACATCTTGAGGATATGCAGTTATTTTGCCATTGCAGAATAACTTTGCCCAAAGTTTCAAATACTGTGCACCTGATAGCCCTGCGCTAAAAAATTTAAAAATAAAAAAAAAAGAATAGATAAGGACTCCTTTCTAGAATGTGCCAGACACATGCTTCCCATGCCCTCCTGGGATGAAGACTTGAACAATTGAAGCCTGGAGAGCTTGCTGGGTTTCAGGTTTCATTACAAGGGCCCAACCTCAGTCCAGGTTCATTTGAAGTTCAAAAGCTCAGATGAAGCGAGCCACTCACACTAAGAGCCAAATGGTGTGTAAGCCTAATCCCTAAGTTCAGAACCTATGAAATAATGTAGATCAAAAGCAAGAAAGAAATGAGCCCCTCATGAATTCAGATCAAGTAATCATTCTTAACACACCTGCTGGGCCCAGACAAGCATTTTTCTGTTAAGAGAGCTGTAACCGAGATGCACTAGTCAACCCCTTCTCTTTCTCTCAGTTTGTTATTCTCAAAAGGCTGACATTTTAACAAGGTTAATCCTTAGGAAAGACTTTCGCGAGGTATGATTTTTACAATATCGCAAGACCCAATCTATCTTAAAGTACTTTGAAAAGTCAATGTATTTAAATACTGAGTAATTAGCTAATAGCACTGGGAATGTTTAATCATGTTCTCAGGTGAGAAAGAATCCAACCATTTAATCATGACTCCTATTTCTCTTCAGCCCAAATACAAAAATGATTAATTGTAATGATCCTTAAAGCAGATGAGTGGGGAAATATTCACATAACAATTTCCTGAGACTTCTGGAATCTAGTATAATCAAATCCAATAATCTTAGGAATACCTTTTGAATTTGATATTATGGTCTATATTTTATAAAGAAATCATTATTTTCTCGAAAGTAATTCATTTTGAATTTTTATTATTGAAGAACCTCAAAGGTCCTTTGCTTTGCAGTGATTATATCAAGGTAAATCATTCAGTAACTTGGGACTGGCAAGATAGTGCAGCAGGTAAGGAGTTTGCCTTGCATGTGACTGACCTGGGTTCAATTCCCAGCACTCCAGATGGTTTCTTGAGCCTCACCTGGGATGATCTCTGATTGCAGAGCCAGATATAAGCCTCTAGCACCACTGCATGTGGCCTCCAAACAAAAAAAAAATCAGCATCATAATAGTTTAGTAACTAGATTTGTATCTCATTATTCCATTATTCTATGCTTCATGGAGTCTTATTTTACTCGGCTCTGAGGTTCATACAAAGCTGTAGCTTGGATATGCTGAAATTTAGGATTGCATTATCTTCCAAATTTCTTATCCCTTAGAAGGTTAAATTATTTTCATTTCTTCTAAAGTCCATGTATACACAGAAACTTATATTTTTAAACACAGGTTGATATCTATAAATCTCTAAATTTTAATAAAACACTGCTCATTGAGCCTGAGGGAAAATGACTTCTTGACATGAGAAAATGCAAGACAAAGCATATTCTTAGTCCCTGGGTGTTTTGCTTATCAAACAAATGTGTTTAAGTGACAATCTGCAGATGCAAACATTCCTGACAAATGTAGATGAAGACATATTGTGTTAGAAAACCTGGAGAGAGAGAACTAATTTTATATTCTGTTTATTTTATTTTTGCAAGGTTGTTCCTCAACCACTATGTATGTAGAAGGTTTCTCGTGATATTCTCAATGACTCGCTACCTATACAGGCACCTTCCTTTTCTCATTTCCTTATTTGCTCCTAAGGCAAGATCACAGAATTGCAGAGATGCACCTCTCAGTTTTCTGAGTCCATCCCAGCAAAGCATTTTTTGGAAGCACTCTCTTTGGAAGCACTCCTCTCTCTGTGCCTTGGCACTTACTGAGAGCTTCCAGATGAAGAGATGAGATCTTGAGATATTCAGTAAGTCATGTTCCAAGGGGGAGGTATTTTTTTTATAAGTTTGTGTTGTTTTATTTTATTTTATTTTTATTTTTTTGGGTCTCACCCGGCGATGCTCAGGAGTTACCCCTGGCTCTGCACTCAGGAATTACTCCTGGCGGTGCTCCGGGAACCATATGGAATGCTGGGGATCGAACCTGGGTTGGCCACATGCAAGGCAAACACCCTACCCGCTGTGCTATTGCTCCAGCCCCAAGGGGGAGGTATTTTTTGTTGATGTTTTGATTTGTTTGGGGCCACACCCAGAAGTTCTCAGGGCTTACTCCTGGCTTTGCACTAAGGATCACTCCTAGTGCGGCTGTGTGGACTTTTTGCGGTCCCGGGTTTTGAACTTGGGTCAGTTGCATATAAGACCCAAACCACTATACTATTGCTCAGGCCCTGAGGCTGAGGTATTTTAATGAACTGAAATATCTCCTCTTCCTCAAGGAGAACCCTTGTTAGAAATTCTGAGAACAAGATATTAATCTCACCATAGAGTGCTTTGATGGGAAATATTTTGACTAATGCCTAACTAAGCAGTAAAGGGCCATTTATCATTGGTTCACTTTAGCCAATTCTCCGTGTGGGAAGAAAGTTTGTGTTTGTTCTTTTCCTCTCTCAAAAACTCAACCACAGTCCAACCCGTGTTTCCCCTTGTTTTCCTGCTGTGCTCTCTGCTAGAATGAGTCGAGGCTTCCACTGTACTTCCCCTAAGAGGCAGAAGTTTTGCCTGTTGTGTAGCTCGTGTTTCAAAGTGAGGCTGGAACTTTAAATAGCTGCTGAGGGGTCAGGCAGGGGGGTGGGCAATGTATAACACAGAAAAGTTGTATTGTACCACATTGCAATATTTTTCTAAGAAGAATTTGTTAGTGCATTTGTATAGATATCTGTGATAGATCAGATCTTAGTGGTATTCTTGGTTTTTACTTTGGGAACCCCGAATTGTTTTCATATTTACACCTCCTTTGTCTCAGTCAGGTGTTAATACTTGAGAGCTGTGTTGTCTTCTAGTTAGTATTTTATTACCTTGAATTTGTGTCCCTTTTAAGCATTATACATGACAGTACTTTGGTATTAAATTTCTTAAAAGATGAAAGTGTGAATACTTTGTTTAGCCTATATTTTTGTTTGGTTAGCCAAATTTTATGGTTGTTAAAAAAAAGTGCCTTCATCTCGCCACATTTCAGCTTATTTCTGGAAAAGTATAATTCCATTTGCTTAAAAATAAAAATCAAGTGCGCTGCATGAAAAAAAATAAACCTTTTATATGACATGGGAAATTGATTCAGTGTGAGCTTATATGCTTTGTACCTCTGACCTTTTATTTGTTTGGTTTTTATTTGTTTGGGGTTCATACTTGGCATTGCTCAGGAGTTACTCCTGGTTCTGCTTTCAGGACTCACTCCTGGCATTGCTCAGGGGACCATATGATACACCAGAAATCGAACCAGGATCAGCTGCATGCAAGGCAAGCGCCTTACCACTGTACTATTGCTCCAGCCCTAATATGATTTTTTAAAGCAAAGCTAATCAAGACTTAGAAAGATAAAACGTGTTTAGATTGATGGACAAGGGGCTGGATCCCAGGTACCAGTGTCTCCCAAGTATTAGGTGCCGCCCCGGAGGTTTCTGGGTAACCCCTGCCACCACAAGTTCTGAACACTGAACCTCTGGCTGGGTTGGTGACAATTACTGGGGAGAGGCTCCCTGTGCTGTCTTTTGTGACCACTACTTGGGAGTACCCCTAACAATAACAACAAAATAATGAATCCTCTCCTGTGTAAATTAAAATAGCACATTAAGGAAGGGTGGAAATGACCTGGGGTGATTTCCACAGCAGAGTGATAGTTTGCTTTCTCATACTATTTGGGTTTTATTCTGTTTTTCTTCCAGGAAGATGTGAGTTGCTTCCTAATTTTGTTTTCTTTTTGGGTAACACCTCTTCTGCAGGGAATCATGCACAGCTGTGATGGAATCCATGGCTCCAACATGCAAAGCAAGTACACTTTTTGAGCAACCCCAGGGACCCTTTTTCTTGTTCACTAGTATTTCCCTAGCATAAAAGACAACGTAGGTAGGGATTGGCCTTTCCCTCATGGCTTCTCCTACATATATGCTGGTTGACCAAAATAATACAAATACCAGGAAACGTTCTGCTTCCTTTAAAGTTAATGAGTACATCTGAGTCAGACAACATCAGCAGTGCCCAGTAAATGGGCTCAAAACTTCTAATCCAACGTCACACTTAATGATACAGGTGTGACCACTACTTAAATGACAGCTATGGGGCCAGACAAATAGCTCAGTACGTTGATGTTCATGTTTTACTTGGGGAGGGGGGGAAGGGATAGAGCTATTCCCTGAGGTGTTCCGGGGTTATTCCTGGCTCTATGCTCAGGAGTGACTCCTGGAAGTGCTCAGGGACCATATTCTATCCCCAGCATCCCATGTGGTCCCCTGAACACTGCCAGGAGTAATTCTGGAGTGCAGAGCTAGGAGTAACCCCTGAGTATTGCCGAGTGTGACCCAAAAACAAAACAAAAAATTCACTGTAGTTCAAGTATATAAACCGAACACTGGTTGAGCTAATGCCTGTCATTCTATACCTGAGACGAAACTGCTAAAAATCTTCTCTTGGGTGAGGTAGCTCTAAGAACCAGGGTTCTCTTTGAAAATGGAAACCTCTGGTTTAATCCCTAACAGAGCAGTGCACTGACAGGTAAGGATGCTCCACCAAAGAAAAATCTTGGGCTACGCAAGATTTGGCCTAGAATTCAGAGGAGATAAAGCATGTAAGTGAATCAAATTGTTACTTAGAGTTGAAGGTAAAAGAGGTTTATTATATTGGGGCAGGAGTGATAGCACAATGGGTAGGGCATTTGCCTTGTACATGCAGCTGACCCGGGTTTGATTCCCAGCATTCCATATGGTCCCCTGAGCAATGCCAGGGATGATAATTCCTGAGTGCAAAGCCAGGAGTGACCCAAAAAGCAAAAAAAAAAATGATGTTTATTATATTATTGTAATAATTTTAGCTCTGGAAGATAATTCAATTATCAGTGTTTTATCCATTAAAAAAATCAAAACCAGAAAAATCCCACTTTAGGTTTTTCTTGGAGTGCTTGTGCCATACAAATTAAAAACACTAATTCTCCATACACTTCTTCAAACCTCTGCTAGGGAAAGGTTCACCAACTCTTTGATTTTCTTTTTTTTTTGTGGGGGGATCACACCCAGCGATGCACAGGGGTGACTCCTGACTCTTCACTCAGGAATCACTCCTGGTGGTGCTCAGGGGACCATATGGGATGCTAGGAATCGAACTCGGATCGGCCACGTGCAAGGCAAATGCCCTACCCGCTGTGCTATTGCTCCAGCCCCAACTCCTTGGTTTTCATTACTGGTTTTGTTTCTTTTTTGGAGCGTGGATGTTTGGGGGCCATACCCAGCTGTGCTTAAGGCACACTCCTGGTTCTATGCTCAGGAGTCACTCCTGGTGGGGCTCAGGGGACTATATGGGTTGCCAGGATAGAAACAGGGTTTGGCGATTTAAGGTCAGCAAATGCCTTAACCACGTTCCTATCTCTTTGACTCCCTAGAATGATTTTTAGCTTTAATATTTTGGATTTACTAGAGAAAGTCTGTGTTCTGAGTGTATATGTCAGTTTTGTTACAAAGATATTTTGTGTCCTTTCTTCAGAAGCTTTTTAAAAGGCTTCACTTCTAGGCGGAGCAATAGTACAGTGGTTGGGTGTTTGCCTTGCATGCAGCCCTGAGCATCACTGAGTGTGACCCCAAAAAGCAAAAAACAAACAAACAAAAAGACTTCACTTCATCAAATGACTTTGCAGGAGACTGACTAATACATACGTTAAAGTTTGAAAATTGGCTCATGCAAACATTTTGAACAAGTTTACAGTGTGGAAGAGTACTAGAATTTTGTCTGTGGGCTTGGAGGCTGTGGGAATACCTGGCAATAGATCACTGGCATCTGCCACTTCTAGTGTGGGCCTTGGCGGTCTATCATTCTGCAACTTGTTTCTTCTTTCAGGTGCTTATATTGTTCTTGGATTAACTGTTTAAATTTGTGGACAGTGGAGTTCATGCCCAATTCAATCAGCGGCTGAATAAATAGCAGTGGCTGATAAATAATCAGTGGCTGAATAAATAGCAGTACTCCTACATAAAAAATAAATAAATAAATAAACTTGTGGACAAACAGCAGACTTCAGTCTGCCAGACTACTAATGCCAAAGCCTCCACTCGCTTTTACTTTTTTTCTTTTTAATTGAATCACAGTGAGATACACAGTTACAAAGTTGATTAGGTTTTAGTCATATGTTCCAACATTTGTCCCTTAACCAGTATACATTTCCCAATGTACATTTCCCACCACAATGTCTCCAGTTTCCTTCCTGCTTTTACTTTTACTACATTAACTTAGAATTTTGGTCTCAGGCTTGAGAGTCTAGACTTGCTTTGCACTGCAACAGTCATGACCCAATCAAATCCTTGGCATGGCCCCCAAGCACTGTCAGGGGTCTTGAGCAAGAACAGCCTCTGAGCACTGCTGGGTGTGCCCCCCAATTCAAGTGCTGGAAGCCTACTTCTATCTCAAATGTTGTCTTCAAACCCTTCACTCTCTGTCCCTGGAGAACTCAGTGTAGTGTGCATCTTCCCTAATGGTGGATTTTATTTCTTTTCATGTGGATGTCAAGGTAATTGTATTGGCTTCATCCAGAAATTGCTTCTGTCCCCTTTTTCATAAACGACTTTGGCATCCTAGCTTCCCTTTTTTTCTCCTTTTCCCAGCCCAGATCTGTATTTTCTGAGATTTTCATTTTGGAGTCTTATAAATCAGCCCTCTTTCTTACTTTCATTCCCATGACCCCAAATACCCCACCCTGATGTGATTGTTACCTCTGGTCCCTTCTGGAATATTCTGGAGACCCACAGGGTAGTTGAGAAACATTGCTCTAAATACCAGACTGTGACACATTAAAAGATGCCTCCAGGGCTTTGAGGAATAACCAGGGTTTTTGTTTGGGGCTCATACCCAATGGGGCTCTGGGTATGCAGTGCTGGGGATCGAACTGGGGTGAGCTACAAGCAAGCGTCTTAACCCCTAAACTAGCTTTCTGGCCCCAGATGGATTTCTAAAAGAAAATTTCAGGTATCTATTTATCAATATACTTCTACCAAGGGTAGTTTTAAAAAACAGCTTTGTTGATATGCACATTTTTATATCTCTTTTAGAAATCAGGACATTGAAAAAATAACAGCTTTATTGATCTGACTTACATACCATATGTATAAAATATGTAGTTGTGGATTCTAGTATATTCACAGAATCAACCAACACTCGTCTGAATTTAGAGTATTTTCTTTTTGTTTTTAGGGCCACACTTGGCGGCACTCAACGTTTATTCCTGGCTCTGCGCCATCACTCCAGGCAGTGTTCAGAGGACCATATGGGCATGTGCCTACCTGCTGTACCATCGCACTGGGCCCAAATTTAGAATATTTTCATCATCCCATCCTTCATGTGTGCGGAGAGTTGTCTCAGCATGGTGGTGGCTGGTCCTGGAGGTCTTTGGCTGCCGGAGCCCTGGTC